>APFE031658057.1:7458-37698 GCA_000404065.3 Pinus taeda | reverse complement strand
TCTCTCTCTCTCTCTCTCTCTCTCTACCAACAAGAAAATGCTTAATAATGTTGCAAGTATTTTGAGACACCAAATTAATGGTGGGATTTGAAGGGGGGATTTGAAGACATTTCTTTCTTCTCGTGTTTATTTAGAGTTCAACACAATTGTTGATCAATTATTTAAAGGGGTTCTTTTATTGAATGAGTGGTACTTTTCTAAAAAAGAGTTTAAAGGTGGAATCCATGTTTTGGCTTTTGAAAGAGGTATGTTCTAATGCATATTTCTTTTTCTCAATGAGGAATGTAAGTAGTCTTACCCCTCAAGCTTGAAAGTGAGAGTTGAGATTATCGGTAGACAACCCACATTCTACTCATTTAAGGGTCACAAACATGTCACTAATGGGATTTGATTGTGGGTGGGGAGGTTAACAACCAATCCTCCCAACTACCTAAGCTAAACCCAATTGATGAAATATATTCTTTTAATTTGATTCAATGAATACTTGTTTTCCATAGTATATATTACTAAAGCCTTAGGGTAGAAAACAAGATGAAATGGTTTTTGTTTTTAAGGTTACTTTCACTGATCCTAATATGGATGTGATATAAAATGATAGGATATAAGAAAATATAGTTTTATGATAGTCACATGCTTGTTTTTTTTTTAGCCTAAATAGGCAGTCTAGTGTATATTCTAATTTCGCACTTGAAATGTTTGAATACAAATCTTTTTTCATGGAAGAGAAACGTGTTCACTTTTTGAATGACCTACATTTGTTGGTGAACTAGACAACATTGTTTCCATGTTGTCTTGCTTTCAATGTGACACATGTAAGATGGGTCAAAACTTTCCATTTGCTTCATAATGGAGCAACTCTGGCCTTCCATGCCATTTCTTCCAATATTCCTTCATACCATCAATATCAGTTTCCATGGCATAGATAAAACTATTTATCTTTTGCTTCTCTAGAATATCGTTTACCCTTATATTCAATTTTTGAAAGTCCTCAATGTGCTCTTCCATTGAACCCTTTTGTTTGAGATTTATCAATTAGCTAAAGAAGATGTTGCTATTTGTATCCTCATAATGTGTTATCATTTCTTCCATGAAAATTGACCACATAACAAGTGGTTTATGAGAACAAAGCCCTTTAGACCGTAAAAATTGATTCGGTTCTAAATAATTAGATGCAATAATTACCTTTTTTAATAGTGGTACACCGTGTAGATCAAAATATTTCTCCATCTTTATTATCCAATTTAGCAGATCCTTGCCATCAAACTTCCTCATCTTGCTTTTTCTTGATTTTAGGAGCTCGATCTTGAAATGTTTGTAGCTCTGTAATTTCAGATATTTAAGTTCTAAAATTGTAGCCTATAATATCCCTCTAAGTCCTCTTTCTAACTTTGCAAGTCTGATCACAATTGGATTCTTGATGAAATATTTATTCCCAATCTCCCACGATGGCCTAATTATAGGCTAGTTCAGTAGAGTGAAATTGTATTACTTCCCACATGTCACTGTTTCAACCTTAGGTTTTGAAAACTATAGCCAAACAAAATACAGTCCATCCTCTTTCTGTAACTTCTAACGAAATTTCAATATGATGCTCAGAGATAAAATTATGAAGATTTTCCCAAGGTCACATATTTAGGATGTAATTCCGCAATCTACAAAAACCCTAACTTCCTCAGATCATATATCCAACAATATAGTGAGACAAGATCTGAAATTTGGACCTAAGGTTCAAACCAATTTCTTCGCAAACGGGTTTTTTCTTTATCTTTTGAAACTTCTTAGTGAAAAATTTATAGTGAAAATTCCACGATGACATGTTTTAGATGCAATTATGGAGCTTGCAAAAATCCTAATTTCCTCATATCATATATCCGAAAATATAGCGAGACAAGATCTGAAATTCAGACCTGAGGTTCAACGTGATTTCATCTCAAATGGGTTTTTTTTTTAGCTTCTGAAATGCCATATAAAAAATATTATAGTGAAAATTCCACGATAACCTATTTGGAGCAGCGAAACCCTAGAATCCAAAGCTCTAATACCAAATGTTATGAAACCAGCTCACAAAAAGATAGAAAAAATAGATGAACACCTTCTATTCGAGGGGGAAACCTCCTTTACATTACACAAATGAAAAATTCTTGGATGATACAAATGACAATACCTCCTTTCTATATATAGGAGTCTAAGGGGTCATAATATAATCAGAGCCGACATAACAATAATAATGTAAGGGCACAATAATAACAATAGTGGGCTTCTATGGGGCACAAGAATAATAATATGGGGACTACATGGGCACAACAATATAATAAGGGGGTTGTCCTAATAACAATAAGGGGTTACACTAGTAGTATAGGGACCTAACATTGTATCCCTCCTTGCTATTGGAGTGCCTCTCTATCTCTAAATACCTTTAGCGGCATGTAGATTATCTTGGGCACATGCTATATTTTTTGAAAAAGCCACATATGTAATTCATTACACTGGGGTGGTGAGGGGGTCATAGGGTCGCGGAGCCCCTACTGTCAAGGGACGATAGCCCTCATACGAAGGCTCGAATGACCTGGTAAGTCAAAACCAATACATAGGTTTTTATTGAGTGGTTTTTTTTTAGTATGGTTTTCACTTGTTGGTAATTTCATGGCACAAGGTTTTGTGGTCTATGGTAATGTAATTATGACTAAGGTACTACAACTATATTATAATCCAAGGTTAATGGATCAATGATTTATATTGTATTATAACATTATATATATATATATATATGATTGTCTTGGTTTTGGGTTTTCAGGGTAAAATATATGTGTTAAATGATGTGTATGTGCACCATTGCATCTTTTCTGCTTTTTAATTAAGAACATGTTTGCAGTAATTAATTTTATGATGTTCAAACCTATATTTAGTATTAGAGTGGTTTGGCTTCAATGGGACGCCTTTGTGACTAAGGGTTTTGGATCGAGTTTGTGGAAAACCTTGTTACAATGCGATATTTGTGGTATCAATTCTTATGGTGAAAGGAAATGGTGAGCAGTTCAAAGACAGAGATCGATAAATTTAATGGGCAGATCTTTGGGTTGTGGAAGCTCAAAATGGAAGATATTTTGGTGATCAAAGATTAGTGAATCGTTGTGGATCTAGGTATAACACGAACAAGCATGTTGACTAAGACTAGAACAAGTTGGATTAGAAGGGAAAAAGCGCAACATTGTTGTGTCTCTTGTATCTAATGTCTCTAAATGTTTCAAGAGAATTTATAGCAAAGTCATTTTGGAACAAGCTAGGGAATTTATATCGGTCTAAGTCCATATAAAACAAATTGTTTTTACAGAATAAGTTGTATAACCTAAGGATGAAGGACGATAGTGAAAATACATTTGAACACCTTCAATATGGTGGTAAGTAAGTTATTATCTATTTGTATTAATATTTTATATGAAGATAAGTGTATTAGTTTGTTGTGTTATATTCCATACTCATGGGATAGTCTAGTTGTTTCCACATGTAGTAACATGCCTTCTTTAAGTTTTGATGAAATTGTCTCATCTTTGTCATCAAAAGAGACGATACATAAAAATATGGAAAGTCATAAACAAACAACTTATCTGAAAAATAACGCTACTAGGATAGATATAAAAGTAAGTCCTCAAGTGGGAGATCTAAATCTTCAAGAAAAATTGTAAATGTATGTTTGAAATGTGGAAAAGAAGGGCATTACAAGAAATACTATAGATTCAAAAGTGTTGACAAAGGGAAGGGATATGTTGATTCTCCTTCTACATAAGTAAAATCTTCCTCATATGAATGGGGGGATGTGTACCTGGCTTCTGTAAGTGCACATGCATATCATGAGGCATGGTTGGTGTACTCAAGTGCATCCTTTCATATGACTCCTCATAGGCAGTGGTTTTGTGAGTATGAAATCTATGATGGCGATGATGTTTTCCTAGGAGATGAATCAATGACAAAAATCATAGAATGAGTAAAATTCAAGTTGAAGCTCGTATATGGGAGGATTAGAACACCCCTCTATGATTTTCACATCCTAGGATTGGCTAAAAAAAAAATGTAAGAAAGTTGATTGATGCAAGTGTAAAAATAGTGTTTGAAAAGAAAACTTATAGGATGGTTCAAGTAGCAATGGTATTGCTAAGGGGATTTTGGATTGGAACTTTGTATAAGCTGCTAGGAAGCACTATTTGTGATTGGCACAATAATTCCATTGTTCCATTCTAAAGAAGGAAAAACTCCTACAGTCTATGGAAAAAAGACTATGTCGTGACATCAAAAACTAAGACGTATCAAATAGAAGGACCTTTTGAGTACTAGACAATAAAGGTATGGTTGAAGGTATGTCTAATTGCTCTTTGGATTTTGATTTATATGAACATTTCTTATATGGGAAGTAGAATCAATTGAGTTTCTCCTTTGGTGCTATGAGGGTAGAGGGAATATTACAGTTGATGCACAATGATGTGTTTGGACCCAAGTTGGTTCCATCACTAGGTAAATTTGTGTACTATGTCTCATTTATATATGACTTCTCCAGGAATACATGGATTTATTTCCTCAATAAGAAACATGAAGCCTTTTACAAATTTAAAGAGTTTAAGGCTCTTGTGTAAAATCAAACGGAGAAGAAAATTGTGCTAAGGACAGATAGTGGTGAAGAATTTTGCAAGAATGAATTCGAGTAATTATATAAGAAGTGTGATATAAAAAATAAAAATAAAAATCAAAAGGTTGCTCCCTATACTCCTCAACAAAATGGAGTTGTAGAAAGGATGAATAGGACGTTGATGGAAAAATAAGGAGCATGATCAATGGTGATGGGTTAGGACAAGAATTCTAGGCAAAGGCAGTGGATATTGGATGTTACTTGCTAAATCAATCATCCTCATCAATGTTGAATGACAAGACTCCACACAAGATATGGAATGGTAAGAAACCATCTATTAAACATATCAAGGTATTTCTCTATAACACTTGTGTGCATGTTCCAAACGAAAATACGAGTAAAATGGATAATAAAGTTGAAAATATCTCTATTGGATATAAAGATGGCCTGAAAGTTTATAATCTTTGGAACCTAGAAACTAAGAGGGATATGTATAGCCAAGATGTGGTATTTAGAAAAGTCAAATATGTTGTCTAATAGGAAGTCTTACCAAGGGACAAATCAGCAGAAAAAATAGAGTTTGAAATGAAGGATGGTAAATCAGACTCTACAGAAGAACGAGAGCTAGAAGAAAAAGAACCTCATACTTCAGTATTGAGGAGGTCGGTTTAGGAAAGAAGGTAGACATACATGTATGCTCCACCCAATTTCCATTACAATTTTACTCTTTTTATTATTGATGATGATGGTAGAACTATTAAGGATGTAGTTTATT
The DNA here is from genome assembly GCA_000404065.3 of Pinus taeda. NCBI lineage: Eukaryota > Viridiplantae > Streptophyta > Pinopsida > Pinales > Pinaceae > Pinus > Pinus taeda. The sequence continues at coordinate 32,305 of APFE031658057.1, read as the reverse complement.
CATAGGATGGGAAACTATGGGAAAGTGCTAGGTTTGAAGAAATAGAAACCTTGGACAAGAACGAGGCTTGGGATCTAGTGGAATTGTTGGTTAGAAAATCCCATTGGTAGCAAATGAGTGTTTAAGAAGAAGTTGAATGCAAAATGAAAACTGGAGAAATATAAAGTTTGATTAGTAGCAAAATATTATTCTCGGATAGAGGAAATTGATTTTGGTGAGGATTTTTTTCTCCTGTTATCAAGTGAACTTCTATTAGATTTATTTTGCATGTTATTGTTGTTTTTTATTTTGAAGTAGAATATAAAGACATGAATACATCATTCATACATGAGAATTTGGATAAATAAATATACACGAAGTTTTCGAAAGCTTTGGTAGTGAAGGGAAAGAAAGAGTTGGTATGTAGGTTGAAAGAGTCTTTGTATGGATTAAAGTAATCACCAAGGATGTGTTATCAAAATTTTGATATCTATATATTGGGATTTAGCTTAACAAGGAGAAAAGTGGAACACTGTGTGTATTTCAAATTAGTTGGTGATTGTTTTGTTTATTTGGCCTTGTATGTGAATGATATATTGCTAGTTGAAAAAGACAAGTAAATCATCTAGGATGTGAATATTTAGTTGTCCTCTAAATTTGACATGAAGAATCTCAGTGATGCAAATTTCATTTTAGGCATGAAAGTTAAAAGAGATAAGACATACAAGAAACTCTAGTTAAATAAGAGGAAATATGTTAGACAATATTGTAGAGGTTTAATAAACAAGCATGTAAATTGATAAAGGTCCTTATTCTTGTAGTTGTAAAGTTAAATATGGATTAGTGTCCCAAGGCACAAGAAGAGGAAGAGGACATGTCTCATGTGCCTCCTGTGCCATGTGTTGGTGCAGTTGTGATCCGGATCTTGGGAGGAGAGACCCCAAGATCGAAAAGATTGAAATGGATCTTGGGGGGGGAGACCCCCAAGATCTGAAAACTTGCAATGGATCTTGGGGGAAAGACCCCAAGATCTGAAAGTTTGAAATTACCAGAAGAAAAATATGAGAATGCCCAATAAACAAAACCACAAAGAAAATTTTTATTATTAAAACCCAAGTGGAAATAAACCAACTAGGGCAATGGTAGCTTATCTCTGAGAAGAGATGTGTGGCTACATGCCTCTGAACTGTAAAGGCTACATTGTGGCGGACAATCCCTCCTTTTACAAAATGTGACTTGTTACTTATAGTATTTTTCAGTTACAATACCACGAGTCAATTCCATGGGTGAATAAATACCATGGGTGGATTTTACAATACCACAGGCCAATTCCATGGGTGAATGAATACCATGGGTGGATGTCACAATACCACGGGTGGATGCCATTTACAATACCATGGGTAAATTCCATGGGTTGATGAATAATATGGGTGGATGAGTACCATGGGTTGACGCCATTTTCCATTCGGATCAAGTTGGTAGTTTGATGTATATAATGGTTTGTACTAGAATGGAAATTTCACATGTAGAGGGAATTTTGAGTAGGTATATGTCAAAACTAGGAAAGGAGCATTGGGGAGTAATAAAGAGGGTTTTCAGGTGTTTGTGTGGCACTAGTGATTATGAATTGTGCTACCAAGACTAGGACTTGACAAAGTGTTGGGCATGCATGGATTTTCTAATGTAGATTGGGTTGGACATATGGATTATGGAAGATCTACAAGTGGGTATGTGTTTAACCTATTTGGAGGAGTAACCAATTGGATGGGAAAGAGATAGCATGTAGTGGCACTCTCAACTACAGAAGATGAATACATGGGAACTACTCATGCAAGCAAGGAAGCAATATGGTTACAAATTTTGTGTTCATGTATTGAGTTGGTATAGAAAAATGTAAGAATAGATTATGATAATAAAAGTGAAATCTTCTTGGTGAAGAACCCAACCTATCATTCCAAGATAAAGCATATTCATGTTCAATATCACTTTATGAGGGACACATTGAAGAAAATAAGGTGTTGTACATGAATGTGGACACCTTCAAAAATTCATTAATAAAGTTTGTGAGCTTTGAGAAATCTTCTTGGTGTAGAGAAACAATAGGCATTGTTTCCTTGAATCATTGATTAAGAAATCCCATGGTCCTTGGCATGCAAAGAAAACAAGTGGGAGAATCTTGGGTATGTGTTATATTATTTGCACAACCACCTCCATACATGATTTGTTGTAGGGGGAGGAAATAGCCCCCATCGAACAAAAATTAGCTCATATATTTTATTTTAGCTTTTTTTCTTGGTATGGTTTTTTCCTTTTGGTGGTTTCATGACACATGGTTTTGTGGTCCATGGTATTATAATTTCGGTTAACGAACTATAGTTGTATTTTAATCCATATTTAATGGAAAGGTGGTTTATATTGTATTACAGAATTGTAAAGAAGTATTTATTGAAAAATCTTTTGTGGGGTAAAATATCTATGTTAAATGGTGTGTGTGTGTGTGTGTGTGTGTGACATTGCATATTTTTTTTTATTAAGAATATGTTTGCAACAATTAACTATGTAGGATACAAACCTACATATTAAAGAACAACCTTACATGAATATGACAATTGAAAATGATGAAAAATATACCCATGGGGTTTAGACCACTTGGTTTGAGTGGGGTTTAGTTCTCACCAGTTCTTGGATTCAAACCGCATGGGGAGGGGTTAAGGATGGAAGCTACTTTGGAGGAATTAAACTATACCAAGGGGCATCTAAGCTCGACTGAGCCTCGCACAATCCTAGTGATAACATCCCACTATGGCTTGATCGTTCTTCTTCCATCCAATAAACAAGTTGACCCAATCTAGGCTTAGGCTAGTCATAAAGGAAAAAAGAAAAAATAATATGACCAAAAATATTTATAAAATATTGTATTCCAATAATAAGTATTTTGGAAAAAAATGTGTTTTGAAAATAGTAAATTCTATTACAACAACAACAAAAAAAAAATTAAATTACTGATGTGAATAAACTAGATTACACAATGTTTTAAGACAAATAACAAATGCACAAAAAAAAAAAAATTAGAGTGAAAACGTATTCTTAATAAAAATAGAAAATATGTAATGGCATACACACATACATACACATTTAACACAAAGAATCTACCCTAGAAACCCAAATTAGGAAAACCAGGAAGATTTTTCAATATATTATATCCTTATAATGTTACAAACAAATCGAGATGAAGATTTGGTTCATTTCGACCAGTGATTCCAGTCATGAATGAGATAGATTATATATGTCATTATGGTATCGAATCCAATCATTCATTATAATATGTCATTATGCATGAATGAATGAGATATGTAATTACGCTTTAGAAGATCATGCAATATATTATATATATGTCATTATGCTATTTTGAGAGATCGAATCAAGTCAAGTTTCTGCAAAGGTGTTACAAATACAATATGTATATCTTGCGACATCCTAAAACACCCAATTCATTAACCTCATATTAGAATACAACCATATTTATTTAACTAGAACTACATTACCATTGACCATAATAACTGTGTCCATAAAATGGAAATATTTGTCAAAAAAACAAAAAAAAAATGCAAAAAAAAAAAATGTTTTTTGTTTTTTGAGGACTCTACCCCCATGTGGCTCCTCTCAATAGGGGGGCACTCCATATAACCTCCTTCAAATCATGCATGAGACTAATTACATTAAAATACGTGTCTATTTTGGAATATGGCTTCTAGAATTTTAATTTAATTATGTGTAAGTATTAGGTGGATCGTAGAGATTTATTTTTTGTGCTATTCACAAATCAAATATTGAGACATATCTCCAAAGTAGTTATACCCTTTTTTCTCTTTTAATTAAAATGACTAATTAAAAACACGTTATATGAAATGAGTTATGGCTTTTTGGGCATATGGTATTCATAACCCATGGTATTGTAACAAAACCTATTTACAAATTAAGAATCTTTATGATAAAATCTAAGTGAATCTCCACGGTTAAGGACCTTGTTACATGTTTTTTGAAATGTACATATGTTTAACTTATATATTAATTATAATTCACCTAATTTTTATGATTTTTTAAATTTTAGCAACATGGGATCTATTACGAAGTGTTTTAATGTTTATCATGGATTGATACCTATAGACTTTTACCATCCATTTAATATATATGGTTGTGCTAGTTATCCAAAGAATATAACACATACCCAATACATGTGACCATAACATTTAAAATTTATGTTCTATAACGAAAAAGATTAAAATATTTTTCTATCATTTCTATGTTAATATTTCTAATTTAAAAATGTTACCAATTAAAATCTATTCAATCAAACATTATACATATTTTTGAACTTTTATTATTATTATTATTATTATTATTATTATTATTATTATTCATAACCATAAATATATAATTATCATAAAATTAAATTAAATTAGTACATATCAGCTAATATACTTAAATTAATTGAAAATGGAATCAAACTATATCGATTTATCAACATGTCTCATCACTCACTTTCATTCTTCTTCTCAGCCCCAAAACCCCCATTATCTATTATAGTTTATTTACTAAATCCTTAAATGAAAGTATTTTTTTATCATATAAACAAGGTCGCATAGCTAGTGTTCCCTGCCACTTTGTTTAATTATTGAACTTTAAGTACATAGATATAAGTATGTCTACAACTAGCAATTGTACCAAATGTTACAAATGAAACATCATAAGGAAATAGAATATAGCACTAATTAATGCTTCTTTGAGAACTGTTGAAAGACAACACTTGAAAATAACAACCGTATAGGATTGTTACATTGATAACAGAGTTCACCCAGTGTAAGTTACGTCTTTGAGCCCAGTGTAAAGAGTGGGGATGCCTCTTCATCAAATGTTTCAATATGAAGATGATGTACATGGTATATTATTTTTCATTACAAGGACAAAGTCCCTCAACTAGAGTGGCATGTCTCTCCACCGGACGTCCTCCTATAGGAACTCTCACCCATATGGATCCTCCTTTAGCATGACAAGATAAAAAATTCTCACATAACATGGCATACAAGTATCCTTATACATAATGGTAACAAGGATCTCCACAAGAAAAACATCATCTCAACGAATCAAAAGAAAGACATGTCATCATTGCATCATATACCTCCACTTTGGGGATGGCCTGAAAATTTGCAACTCTATTGACGAAATGGACTGCACCGTTGAATTCATGGAGTGAAATTGTGTCAAATGGCTATAAACTTGACTCTTTTTAGGCACCGTCAAAATTTGGACCCTTGGAAATCTTTAAGATTCCCCCAAAGATTCTTTCCTAGAGATGGGCGAAGAATCTGCTGCTCAGATGGAAATTCTAAGCACACCATTGCACTCCTTACGAAATTATGAGAAAAATGACTATAAATTTGGCATCATTCAACCTCTATAAAAAATCAACCTCTAAGGGAATCCTTTAGATTCCTCAAGATTCTACAAAGATTCTTCAATGTTGACTCCCTGAAATTATGCTACTCATATGAGGAAATGGACCACACAAGCATGTTCCTTGTGAAATTTTGATTCGTTTAAGCATAAACTTGGCATGATTCAATCACTTGAATTTTTTCACTCCAAGGAATATTTTAGATTCCTCACTAATTCTGCATGGAATACTCCCCTGGAATATTCTTGCCTTAGTAACCTTGTGTGCAAGATTCCTTCTCGACTCTGGGTTCTAGTGCGTCAAGGTTCCTTGGCTGCATTCTACCCTCGATCTCCCTCGACGAATGAGAAATTCTTGATTTATATAAATGTTTTTGGGTGGACTAACCAATGGAAGGCATGTTGGGTCGTTGGTATTTGGCCCCAGTTTGGCAGGCATGGCCTAAGTTCAAAACCTGACTTGGGCAATCATTTTGTTTGTGCGGTGGTATATTTAGTTGGTTAATTTTTCATTTTTGGCATAATTTGGAGGGACCTTGGTATTGGGGTCACCGCTTGGGGGAGGCTAACCACATGGCCAATGTTGGTTTGAATCATGTCGTCTCTGTTGGTTACATTCATTTGTTGTATGTAGTGGCATGTGGGTTGTATGGTTTCGGTGGTTTCAAAAATTGGGCCCGCCCGTTGGCGAGTCAGCCCACCTGGGTCAAGTGGGTTCGAATCCCACGAGCCTCCATACATATTCATTGTATTGACTGTTGGGTTGGGTGGGTCTGTTAGTGGGTGGCCCGCCAACCACATAATGTGATTTATGTTGGCTTAGGTTGGGCTGACCCAAGTTCATATTTTATTGTGCACCAACAAAACCCTCAATCGATGGTCCTTTTTGGTAATGACCTGCAAGCAGATCACAGTCTCACCCGAAGTGACTATGGGAGGTTGCAAGATCAAATATATGCAGCCTTGAGGGATACTACAATGTGGAAATTTTGTATTTTCTTATGCTTTAACACTTATAAACTACTTCGCATTAATGAACTAATTCACACTTATATATTACTTCGCAAAATTACATTCATCACTTAAACATATCATAAACACCCATAAACTTCATGGTACTGAATTGAAGTGCAAATAATAAGAAAATAAACACATGAAGACACATATTTTACCATGGTTCATCCCAATGTGGGACCATGTCCACAAGAACTATTGCTTATAATAGAGAGTTTGGTACAACAAACAGTTCTTCACCTACGCATCCAGCTGCAGATTGTCTATGCACTCTGCAAATGGCCCACGCACTAAGATGCAGACCTAGGCCTTTGCGCACTCAGCTATGGAGCCTTTCCCCTTCCTTCAAATTACAGATCACAAAAATACAACCATAAACATAGGTCTGGATCCAATTGATTTATTCATCATGCCTCCCTTCTTTATTATTCATCCCTATTTATACTATTACATTGAGGGATTACATCACTACATTACCATGGACCTAATACCATGGTTTCCAAAATACAAGGGACTATGGTCCAAAACCATTCAACTTTTACAATATTATATGTTTTTACAAAAAGGGAGCGGCTTCACCACGAAGCCCCTATACTACGCGATGAATTTGTTGTGTGATCCTCATTGTGCTCCATTGCTCTATTGTACGGTCCACTTCACACTTTGCGACATCCTTTCTACTGGGCACTCTACCCTTAAAATTTGGATTCCTTACCCAAAATTTGTCCAAGTTGGGTTGCACCCAACAAGCCCCAAACACTCACATGTGACTCGTCTCGAGTCACTCAATTTCTTTGCCTTTGATCTTGTCTGCAATGTTGTTCTATGTCTTGTTGAATTGTTGCAAAATCTCTCACAGTTGCTTTTCCTCGTTGTGCACTTCTTCTAACAATGCTTTTGTGACATGTTATCCAACCTTCTTTACCAATTGTGTCTCCCTTTGTTGAAGTTGTTGAAGCTTCTCATCCACTGCCTGTGATAGCTAGAGAGCCTCATCCTTCCAAGGCTGAGTACTTTCTATCAAACTATACTCCTTCTTCTTCAACTCTTTGATTTTATTTTGTAGCTCCTTTGACTCATTAATTTTTGTGAGCCTCTGCGAGATTGGCAAAGCCTTCATAGCTGCTCGACTCTCCTCCAATTGATTCTTCTTTTGCTACATTTCCTCCTACAGTTTCTGAACATTTGGATCTTCCTACAGTGAAGTCCAAATTTGCATGCTTTCATCCAACAATTTTCCATAGTCTGCCAATGCTGCGAAGATGCTGGCCATCCCAGTCTTTAAGTCAATATCCCTATGTTCACGCACTTCTGATGTCATGGCTAGCTGCAAATTTAATTTCAGCTCATTGATCTTTACCTCATATTTGAACTGTACATCTACAATTTTCTTCTTGGATTCCTTGACTGCAAGGTCGAGCTTTGCGACCTTATCTTTCATGGATTCCTCTTTGCAGACATCCATGTCCAAAACTTCCCTACAAGTGACTTCGACCACCTCTTTCAGTCTATGTTGTTGTTGCTCTGCCTGTTCCTTGTCCTTGATGGCCTAGTTGAGTTGTTTCTTCAGCGCAACGTGCTCTTGTTCTATGTGAATTTTTAAGTGTGAAGTGTGTTGTTCATGCTCCTTGAGATCATTTGTGATACCTTGGTGCAAGTCATGTAGGACTGGAGTGGGTAGCACTGCCATGTTCATATTGACATGGCCCCAACCCTTTTCCTACTGCTTGACTTCAGTGGAGTTGAACTGTAGAGCTCCAGTAGGTATTTTCATTATCCTCATCCCAAATGTTGTTTCTATCAACCTTTCTAGTTGGAGCTTGTGGCCTATCTATGTTGGTGGTTTGTATATTTGCGCCAAAATCTTCAGCTCTACAATACACTGCTACACACCTGTGATAAACTCTCCATTGCGATATTCCAACCTATTCTAAGATTCCATTGTTATCTCTTGAACCTTGTCTTCGATTTGATCTAGGTCACCTTCATTGAGAACCATTGGTGTGATTTCTTTTGTTTAATCCACCTTATGCTTCTTTCTGCTCTTAATGGTAGCTTCACCTTGGATCTCTCTTTTCTCCACAACAATTTTCTTTGTTTCTTCCTTTTTTGTCTCCTTAGTCATATCCTCACCTCCTTGAGGGTCCTCCTCATGGTGTCCTTTGTCATGTTGTTCTTCTTCCTCTTTCTTTGATTCCTTCTCCTTATCTTTTCCACTAGCTTCGTCATGTTGCGAAGTGTCCAACTCTTCTTCTTATATCGCGTTGTCTCCTGCTTCCTCCAGAATAGTCATCCATTATGTTGATCATGTCTATACTAATTCTAATAGATCATCCTTTGTGACCATATATGGCAATGCATGTCGTTTCTTCTTCGTGTCTCTGTGCGCTTGTATGTACAATTTATGAAAATTTGCCTTGAACCTTGCCACAGGGTTGTGTTGTTTGTGCAAACTTGGAGAAAGGCATGGATTTTGGTTTAATTAAATGTGTAGATTCATTTGATATAATATGAAAAATATTATATTCTCTTGTGCTCGTGATGCTTGAGTGGTATGTCATAGCAAATCATACCTCGCGGCCTCACATACATCTGAAGGCACCGAAGGGAATTGTGTGTCCTTAGGCTCTTTCCACGCTAACATAGCAATGATCAATATTAACCAGGCATAGTGGAAAGATGTACCTTTCTCATAGACCTCACGGCAGTCATCCAAGAATTCATTGCATAAGTATCCAACCCAATTATACTGGACTCCATTTGTGCATTGCACAGCTAAAGACACAACCAACGCAAGAACTTCATTTACGTGACACTTCCTCATAATCTTTCTGACAAAAATGTGTGTGGCAAAGTAGACTGCTTGGTTGTCGATCGAGTTTATGTCGTAGCCCCTTTTGCCTTTGATCAGCCCATACTTCTTCTTCATATTGTCTGCCAAAGTGTGATCTTAATCCTTTCCCATGAACTCCTCCATGGGGTTCCACCCTTGGTATGGTAATATTGTGATCCCCCATATCAAAATTTGGTCTATGGGGATCTTATTCCCCATCCACAGGTATCCATCATGTATTAGTACCAACAATTGTCGCACACACACTGTGTTTGCCGAACTTCTATCAAAGTGCAACACATTCAACATATTGAGTAGTCATGACTGCACCAACCCATTCGCCCACCATTGCAATTCCAATCTCGTCACTCCGCTCTCTGGGTAGTGAACTTGCTTCAAGTATCGATCTGGTGTGAACTAAGAGTACTTCTCCTATCATTAAAATCATAATTTGTAAATTTGAGCTACGAATTTTTCCCTAAAATCTCTCCTGAAAATGTCCCATACTTCACATCTTTGGAATCCTTTACTGGTTTGGCACTTGGCTTCCTTGGAGTGATGTATGAGGGCAGAGGCGAGATGAAAACTACGCCACCTTCCTCTGCCTATATTTCCTCCACTTCTTCTTCACCAATATTAACCTACTCAGGTTGCTTCTGAGGTTTCACAGGTTTGGCATGCTTCTTGTCTTGTTTTTTCTTGGTTCTTTCTTCCTTGGTGATGTTCATTGTTTCTGTGGTGACGGTGTTGCTACTATAGGTGTTTCAACTATTGGTGTGGACATATCAAGGATTTCCATGACTCCATACAATCCCTTCTCATGAAAATTCTGCACAATCTCCTCCCAATATCGCTTAGATGACATACATGACAAAGTCTCCTGCAACTTCTTAGCACTATTAATCGCTCAAGCTCTCGATTCAGTAAAGTTCTTAATATGAGAGGGGTCAACTATCTATAACAGTTTTGGTCTTCAAACCTCATCATTAGATTTGATTTTGTCCCGATTTTGTTCAGATTTTGTCATTAAATGCATATCTATCCTTAAATTCTGACAATCTATCGTCTTAAATGCAACTTTGTGTATGTATTTTCCCTTTTATTGGTCATATTTCCACTTTCCCAGTGAAATTTGACATGTCCCCTATTATGGCTGTGATCCAGGTGGATTTTGGTGGCCACCCACCTATCCCACTTAGACCCCCACAACTGTCTCTTTTAGTTTTTCAATTTTCTTAATTGTAGCACAATTTACTATTTTTAGCAGTTTTTCAGGTCCTGAACTTCCGGATCCGTTTCGAGGCCCTAAACAACGTTTTTTGGGAAAACCAGGAGCGACATGGGCGATATATTATTGTTTCTCTTCCCAAAGTTGTACTCCTCAGATAGATATTTCTAACGAGCTATTGTGCGCGTCAAACAAAGATCGTATGCCAAAGTTACGACCCCGGGAAATTGATGTACCAATTTACCCGAAACGGGGCCCACAATTTGGCGTTTCATCTCCTAGGGCTAGGTTTTTTGATGTGTATGGTTTTCCATTGTTTCTCAACAATAAAAGGACTTCGAGCTTCATTGTAACATAGTTCAAAGGCATGTAGCCACCACATCTCTTCTCAGAGATAAAGCTACCATCGCCCTAGCTGGTTTATTTCCATTTCTGTTTATAAGCATATTTTAGTATTTTACATTAATGAAATGAAGTATTATTTCCATTGCATATCTGTATTTATGGTTATCTCTGTAATTTGTTGTGTTCCTATTTAAATCTGGATCAATGGTATCAGAGTGGTCTGCTCTTTCTCTATCTTTCTTTGCATGTCCCGAACGAGGTCGGCATATAAGGAGTTATGGCTTGAACTGGTCGAATCTTTGCAAGACCAGCCTCGCAAATCTTGACAGCCTCCCATGGCGGATGAAAATAAAGACGAGGGGGCAAGAGATCCTATCAAAATCTTGTTCGAAGAAGCCCTCGAGCAGCAAAGGAACGCAATGATGGACAACTTTGCCTAGATCCTTCAGCGGCTACCCAGAGGTGACGCACCGGCTTCCTACAACTACTCTAGAAATGCCACACCCTTTAAGGTACAAGTTAATTTTGAAATCCCCATCTTCGAGGGTAAAATAGATGTAGATGTTGTAAATAAATGGTTAAATCTGCTAGAAGGGTATTTTTTTGTTCATTATTTTTCGAGTCGGGAAAAGACTATTTTTGCTCTTCTCAAAGTATCCCCCCACATCAAGGATTGGTGGGAAACCTACTATGAGCAGAAGGATTAAAGTACAGGCTCACTATTTTTAGCCGCACCCACTTAGCATTCATTCTGGGATGCCATCAAGGAGGAGTACTACCCTGTCAAAAGCAATGAGGACAAATACATAAAGTGGACCTCGCTGCGATAGGGAAGGGACCAAGATGTGCCAGAGTTCACAAACATTTTTCATACCCTTCACACATAGTTGGGTATCAAAGACTCTGAGATACATTTGGTACTCAAATATCGTGGTTGCCTACACAAGTACATCCAGGAAGAGATGGAGTTCCTGAACATCTCCTTGCTTAGCACGGCGTACCGATACACTGTCAAAATCGAGTAGAAGTTTAAACAAAAGAAGTGAGCCTTTGGATTTGCAAATCCAAAGAACAAAGAACAAAGCTAAGGTGCGGTGAGCCAAGACAACCCGTCGAAGCCACAAGAAAATAATAACACCACGAAGTCAAAGAAGGACACAGGAAAGTGGTGTGAGAGAGCCCCGTTCACAACACAAGTGAGTGTCGGACCAAGCAGTCACTGGTGGCCAAGTTGAAGGCTTCCAAATCAGATGCATGTTTCGACCCTGAGTCAGAACCCAACAAGGGGAATGGAAAAGGGAAGCAGATTATTAATGCGGAGCCCAACGCCACTCTTGTCATTGCCAAGATCTAGAAGAATGAGCTCAAAGATCCAAAGGAAGGGGAGCGTCTTTTCCACTCACAGATGTGGGTGAAGGGTTCGTCGCTGCAAATCATTGTCGACAGTGGCAGTGAAAAGAACCTCATTACAGCAGAGGTTTTGAATCCGCTGGGACTACCAACCATACCACAACCTCAGCCATATAGCATTGGGTGGCTTCACCAAGGACGATATCTCCAAGTTCGCCAGCAGTGTCTCCTTCCCTACAGCATCAATCCCTTCACAGACGAGGTATTGTGTGATGCTACACCTCTGGATGTTTGTGATGTATTATTAGGCCAGCCATACTTGTGGAGGCGACATGTTGTGTATGAGTTGAGGCCTCTCTCTGTTATTATTTCCTTGTGTAATTCATTATACAAGATACCGGAGGTAGCCCCACCTACCACCACCTCTTTGATCACTGCTAAGAAATGCAGCAAGCTCATCTCCCAAACTAGGAAATTCATTTTTTGTCTGGTTCACTCCCAAAGTAAGGGGAAGATCATCACCACATCCATGACCCCCGTGAAGGGTTCCTCCACGCAGTAGCAACAACGATGGATATGGTCATGAAAGAACACAGGAACATATTCTCCCCAACCACATGGGTACCACTGCACTGTCAGGTCAAGCATTCATTCGATCTAACTCCCAGAGCACCTCTACCCAATAGGCCGATATATGACCGCTCCATTCTGAAAAATGACAAGTACAAGAAGTGACATAGTCCTTACACCAGTACCAAGGTTGTGGGGAACAATGCTTTGGAGCATAGAATTCCCCCATTCCTTCACTTGCATCGAGTGTTCAATGTAGACCACCCTCTACCATGCTTCCCACCAGTACGAGATACATCATAGATGGTAGAACAGCTCACCAGGGACCAAGTTCAGTAGATGGAGGAACTCAACGCAATGGGTACCATTGCTTCCGAAGGGGAGAGGAATGATCCAGGTGGATGTTGGTGGCTGTTAGCTCTGATTGCCGAGCCCACTGCGTGCCGAAAGAGCCCGAAAATCGCCCAATCGTGCCAAAGGATCCGGTTTGAAGACAGCACCAGATCAGTCACAGAGTTTAAAACGTATCAGATCAAATCAGCAGGCATCAAGCGTGTCAAAGAGTATCAATCGACGGTGGAAACCATCAATGTAGCGGCAAAGTGTATCAGAGAATATCTTGAGCAGCGGCCCAAAGCAAGAGAAAATTTAATATCTTCCAGCACATGCATAAAAGGAGAGCGAAACTACTTGAAGCTCTCAAATCATAATAATTGCACATTCAATTCGCACCAAAGCTGAACTGCAACCCCGAAGCACATTCACGCCAGCAGCACCGCATCTGGTCCCCAAGGGCCACCTTGTCACCTGTTCCGATCCATCTGCCCCCAACGCAGCCAAAAATATTTACTGGCATTTAATTCCAGCAGCATTTAGATTTTTGAAGAGTTCTAAGCAGACCTATCAAGGTCACTTGTAATGATGTCTTTCCAATATTTTGTTTATAAATACCACCCTAAGCGATATTGTGAGGGGTTGGTTGGTTGGTAGTAGTTGTTGGTCAGTTTCTTTCCAGCATTTTCTCTGAGCAAAGACTCGCACTGTAACTGTCATATTTTTCCATAATCAAAGATTGCTGAAAGCATGGATTGCGAAACAACTTGTTGTTTTCTCTTAGCCAAGGAATGATCACGGAATTCCTGTGTCTCTGCATGATCCAATAAGTGTTCTTCCTCCCTGTTTATTTTATGTTTTTATCATCTTTCCGCCTTTCTAAGATGCAGGAAAAAAGAATAGCTTAAGATTTGTTTAAATACACCTTAATTTCAATTTCTGCACTTTTCGATGTTTTCTGCTGAAACAGTTATGAGCTAGAATTCTTAACTGCTCTAGTTTACCCTGTTTCTTTCGTATATGAGTGCATGTCTTTGGAATTCTTAACTGCTTCGGGATCCCACTCATCCAATTCTCCCCTTTGTCATCATGATGAAATGATTCTCTTTTGCCTTTCATCCCTGATATTCATTCCGTACTTTCAGCAGACTGAGTATTGTATCCTGCGTGGCTATCCCGCTCCGTATCCCCTTGTGACCAAGAAAACGCTCACATGCCTCAATCTGTGACTCCATGCCCAATGGTTCAAAACTTATGACACCTTACTGTGCCTCTTTATTCAAGAATCCTAACTTCCTTCCAATCACAGTCAACATTCCCTTGAAGTCAGAAAGCTAGCCTAAAATCATCAACTAAGGTTGAATCTAGATCAACTAAGGTTGAATATAAAGGAGAGAGCCCTCTCCGATTGCAGGTGGGCTAGAGCCTGCAATCAAAAGATTGGTTTTTGGTTACCTCGGCCGTATCCCTAATAGGAGCTAGGGACAACCTGAGTGATAACAGGTTTAAAGGCAACAACTAATAACATGGTTGAGTCTAGCTGTCCTCGAACTCCATTGCATTACCTGGCATGATTTTGCATGTTTACTGGAGAATATTGTGACATATGTAGCTATACATACTATTAGCAAACTCCACAATTTGAAAGCTCAGCTCCAAATTCCATGTGCCCTGCATCCACAAAAAACACAAAGTCAAACATCAAAGCCAAGTCAATCCAAGGTGGAGGTGTTGCGCACTCCCTTTAGGGACTATGCTTCTGGGCTATGATGTTGTGCTTCTGGAATATGGCCCTATGCACAATGCTTACACATGGGCAAACTACATTGGGGAATGGAGCAAGGGTTCCATTATCACTAAAACAGGCTCCCCCAATGGCTGCTCTAGTGCCTACCAAGGAGTCTCAGTTGATGGCTAAAGATAAATTCAATGCAATTGAAATAATTGAAGATTCGGAGTTTGATTTTGTTGGTTCCTCTCCAGCGGTTGAATCAAATATGTCAAGGGAAGTCATTTGCCTCTTTGATAAGGGCAGTGGAGGTTTTCCAACCCACGAGATAGAAGATGATTGGTGGCTTGTGGGTTGCTTTGAAATAATTGGTTTTTCCACTTGTAGGGGTAGGAGAGTTAATCAGGGAGATGTTGTCACATTCTCTTTTCCAATGCCTTGTAGTACTATCACCAAAGCTAGGGAAGAGGAACAACTGCTACTGCATCTTCAGAAATTGTGAGATTCTCCACAAAACATATGGTGAGGTAGGCCACCTTTCTGCGAAGTGGAGTTGATGCTTGATACCTTTGGTCAATTTGAAGAAAGTGAAGATACAGGGTTGTTGTGTAGCTACACCTGAAATCCTTGGTTTTATGGACAACATACTACTAGAAGCCAGGTTGTACATCAACAGTTCAATTTTTCAAAGCTTAAGTAGACTTCCATTGAAGTTGGTTTCTTCATCAATGGAGGATAATACCTTAAAACCTCTTTGAAACGTTGTTCCAATTGCTTGGCAAGGAACCATTTCAGAAGGCCGATTTCACCCTAGAGGGTCTTTACACATGGAAACGTTCATTGGATCTTAAGGATAACTTGGGAGGATCAATGCCACTTTTGCCTTCCCTGAAGCGTTGCAAATCAATTACAGGTTCAAATGAGCAGGAGAATGAAGGAGAGGAGGATCTGTCCAATTCAGAATTGGACAAACTTATTGGCGCATCACAAAATTGTCATCTGGAGGAAGTGAAATCACCTTCTACCCTATTGTGTGATCTGTGTCCATAGCAGAAGCAAGCTCTATGCTGGGTGAGTAAATTGGAAAAGAGGGTTATGAAGTTGAGCATGACAGCGATCCTTGTATGAATTCTGTTATTAAATCAGATCAGGAGCAAACGAAGAACACCATGTTTTAACACTTAGTCTTCAAATGTATGGTTGACGAGTTATCCAGAAGGCTGTTGAGGTTGTGGATGTTGGCCAGCAGTTGAAGCTCATCCAAGAAATGGATGGACATGTTATGTGATGTGTGTATAGCCATCCTCAAGGGGCGTTGCACGTAGTCCTTTGGTGCTGTGCATAGGGCCAATCATTTTAAAATTTTCCTAGTCTAGTGTATAATCCAATGAAAGCTAGATTGTGTTCAAAAAAAGGTTAAGAGACAAGAAATTTGCCCTTAAAGTGATTAATAGTTGAGTGGAACTATTAGGGTAGTATGGGTTATGATCTAAACTATGGTGCAAGGTTAGTAATAGTGATTCAGCAGCATGTAGAAAATGAACTAGTGAAGGTAATCCTGAGGGGTGATATTAAGGAAGAGGATATGTTTCTTGTGCATATATTTAGGGTGATAATAAGGATATTTCATGGGAAATTAAATGACCTCTAGCAATCAATCGAATTTTTGAAAGCGATGTGGCATTATTTGAGTCTTTCTAGGAATTGGTGGCAGAGTTTGTAGGCTTGAAGTCAACCATTGCTAAAACATTCCAGATTTCCAGTGATGGTTCCAAACAAACTTTAACAGGCATTTCGACTTATGGCAGCAAATCTATCGTTATTTTTTATGAGATTTAATTAGATTATTTAGTTATATTTTAATGCATGTAATTCGAGCATAGCACATGTTTGGTTTTCTTTTTAATTTTAATTATTTTATTCCTATGTTTAGGAAATCATAATTAATATGTAATAGGGTATATATAAGATAATTTTTGAGATGTAAGAGTTTGATTTTTGCAACAGAGAGAGGCTGGTTGGTACTGTGTCAAGTTTTTCTTGAATATTATTTTAATAAAGCAGCTTCTACCCTTTAGACTTGGGATCCAATAAGGTGTTTAATTTCTAGTATGTTTTTCTTGTAATTCACTTACATATTTTGTTTTTTCTACCTTGTTAAAACATTATCTAAGAGATGTGTTAGGAGTTCATCTACACACGATGCTCCTTTCATGATGATTTTGTTGTTAAATGCAGTGGTTGTCTTTGTAGAAACCATCCTATGTTAGATGCTCTGTTGTGCAACACTATGTTTCTCTTTTGTCTAATGCCGCTACTGTAATCCATCCCCAGCTTGATGCTTGTGGGACAGTGGGAATTCTTCCCTATTCTTCTCACATTTGCAATATTTTATCTGGCGGTACATTGCACTTACTTTGCCCCAAGTTTTCTGGTAGAAACTCGCATCGACTCCATAACCCAATGGTCCTTTATTTTTCTATTTTCGACCCAAAAACCTTTCAAACAAATCCTCGCACTCCATAGCTAACCTAAGATTCAGTTATCACAGCCACATTTTTTTGGCAAAGGGAGAACCCTCTCTGGTCTGGTAGGGCTAGATGCCAGATCGAAAGCTTGGTCTGTGGTTACCTCAGAATTGCCTCTTCTCAACCTTGAGGTTCATTCTGAGTGCTAACATGTTGTAGAAGCTATTCTAAACTAACTTTAGTTATTCCTGAGAGGAAAAAAAAAATGACAACTGTGTAAATTAATACATATTTTTTATATTAGAAGCAACTTCAGCTTCATTAACGTTTGGCTTGAGGTGAGAAGGGGGAGAACATTGGTCCACTCAAGATTGATGTTTTCTTAGTGTGGAATGATGTTGTTAGAAGTTCGTTGTATGGGGGAAGTTTTGCACAAGAACCTTAGTACAAATAACTTCTGTACAATACTTTTAATATAAGCTTGCACTTAGCTCAAAACTCTTGTTTTTTCAAACCTAAAACTACCACTAATTAATAATGTTCCATTAATTTATGCCTCTATGTGATGGCGAATTCTTCAGGTGCTACATAACTCACTCCATATTTTCCAAAGCTACAATAAGTTTAACTTAACCACAAAACCAATATTTATCTTTATTACACTGATATTAAATAGTTAAGTCTAATAATTAGCAATATAAGATTTTTTTTATATATATTATTATTATTATTATTATTATTTCTGTGGATCTTTGACTATGTGAAAGATGAGATATGTATGCTGATTTATAGCAATACATATAAATGTGATGCATTGAAATTAATTGTTATTTTTGAATTCAATGATAATTGTTTGCAGGGAAAACTTCCCTAAGGTAAGGGTTGACAACTTCAATAGATCGAAGGCAAACAATCAACAAGAAGCATACATTCAAGCAAGAAAACTATGAAAAATACTAAAGTTGGGTTTGTGAAGAGTACCCAGAGGTCCTATCTTTGATGTCTATCTCATAGCATCCCATTGAAGGCTTGAAATATCGCTACCTCAACATTGAGGATAACCACCCATACGAGAACTTGAAAACCATTCCTTTTCTGTTTGGAATAGTGGCTCTGATTAGGGATAATGGGACCAATTTCCCTTTAAAAGTATATAGTTAAATGTGAAGTATAAATACAGTGAAATGGATGTGATGAATGGAAATGAAAGAAATATGTGTGCGTGTGTGTCTGTGTGTGTGCGTGTGTGTGTGTGTGTGTGTGTGTGTGTGTGTGTGTGTGTGTGTGTGTGTGTGTGTGTGTGTGTGTGTGTCTATATCCGAAGACTTGACTTGTCTTTATATATGTGATTTAAAGATTTCCTTATATGCAAGATAATATAGATCATCTAGAACTTCAATAAGTAAATACAAGTAATATTAATAATTTGATTAAATAGTTAATCAAATTAGTCGTTAACGCATATCGCATGGAAGGTCTTGTTCTTTCACACATACATTTAAAGATGACAATTTCACACTTTCAATAGTGAATAAGTGTTTAACTGGATTTAAAGATCATATATAGAAAAACAACTATAAAATGATTATTGATCAAACATAGACACAAAAATAACATAAAGATAGAAGTACCCAATATATCAGTGCTCTGCTCATGAGAAAATAGTCTTGATTCAACTTTTCTATTAAGATGATTAAAAAGTACAGTAGTGCAACTTTCTAAAGCCCTCTTTACAAAAATTCAGAACCCTTTTCTAAAAGACATGAAACGGTATTTATAACTTAGAAATCGAACTATAAAATAGCAAATACATGAAATGTTGAGGAGGTTTAAACAAACCATCCTTAAAATAAAATCAAAAGGAAAAAAATAGTTTCTATTTCAACAATACATCAAGAATGAGAGGTTAGCTACCCTCCCATTTGCTTCCTTAATTCATAGATGTCCACCATGACCTTCAATTTAGGAGGATGAATTGGCCTTATACGCATATGTCCCATATACACAACATCAGGGAGAGATGGAAGAATGTGGAAAGTGGTATTGGCCAAGCACCATAACATCAACCATTGGATATGTAGTTTGACTAAGTACTGCCAATAATGTTCACGATTTAATTTTGATAACTTTTTAATGTTATATTCCTTTTTCTTGGACCAATACAGCCAATATTTCATCATTTTTTTAACATCGGGAAAAGCATCAACTGGGAACTCTCAAATTAGATTAGCATAAAAAAATTTCTCGTGGACAGTTTCAGTAATATTGCTTGCAATGTCCCTCACACTGAAAATGGCTCTTTCATATTGCTTTAATTTTATATCCCAATCCCTAGAGAGGATTTCTTTATGTGAATCCTCTATATTTGGAGGATTCATTGCTCTTCCATATGCACTATCCTGCCATGTAATATAATCATAGGTTTTCCCCTCAATGTCTTCAAATTATATCCTCAGATCAGATAACTGATTCATCAGTGAATCACTTGTTTAACATAGATCATTGATTGTTGTTAATTTCTGTAAAAGGACCACTTAATATTGGGAAAGGAGAGTATTAAGTTATGCTTCCTCGTTCTTGAAATCCTCAATCTTAGGATTATCCTTCAATTGATCAATTTTGAGTTGGAGTTGATGTAATTGATCATATTTTCTTTTGATGACAACTTCGTGTTGAAGCCTCATCTCATCAAAGTTTTTTTGTAATTGAGGATGCATGAGCATGACGATTCCTCAGTCAAAATGGAATTTTGACTACTTCTAGAAGAAAAAATGAGTTTCTAGAAGACGCAACTATCAAAAGAGGAAGCGATTTGTTAGTTTGTTGGCTCTAAATGTTATTTAGAGGGTGTAAGTTGAGAGAATCATGGATCTAAAATGAACCACAATTCTATAGTTATTTCTTATCAATTCTAATCGTGTGTTTGTAAAGGGGTGACCATTGAATGGAGACGAGGTTATCATGGCACCACTGCAATGTAAGCCTCATGAAATGATTAAGTGGGGGTTCGATTGTGAAATATAAATTATGTTCCCTGTGTAACTACATGCAGTTAATACATATTTGTTTTGTATGTAATTGGTGATTGAATTAATTTCTATGTTCTTTGGGGATGATTAGAATAGTGAGCATGATGCCTCAATAAAATGATCCATCATTGATCACAATATGGATCAACGATGACCAAAATGCGTATTGATTTCAGGGTGCATATTTGTTGCATCAAAGTGGTATCAGAGTAGAAGAAGATTCTGCGAAAGGAGGTGAAAATTTAAAGAGGTATGGTCTTTATATTTTTGTGCAGGTAGCAGCAGAAGAAGGTGAGAATATTGTAGCAACCTAGAGTGAGGAGTGCTCAAATGGTTCCAAAGAAGAGAGAACTAAAGGGATGCCGAAAGACTGAGCTCAGAGGAGAGAAGCTTGGTGAGGTATCGGATAGCAGGGAGGACTTTCTGTTGCAGAGGCTAATTGCAACTCACAAGTTAAGCTGTTACGAAGGCCAGAAGAATATGAGCAGGAGGTCATAATTTTTTTTTTTTTTACCTCGGGAGTCTGATGCAGGAGCGTGATGATTCCTCAGTCAAAACGGAATTTTGACTACTTCTAGAAGGAAAAATGAGTTTCTGGAAGGCACAACTGTCCAAAGATGAGGTGATTTGTTAGTTTGTTGGCTCTAAATGTTATTTAGAGGGTGTAAGTTGAGAGAATCATGGATCTGAAATGAACCACAATTCTGTATTTATTTCTTATAAATTGTAACTGTGTGTTTGTAAAGGGGCAACCATTTGAATGGAGATCAAGCCGTCATGGCGCCACTACAATGTAACCCTCACGAAATGATTAAGTAGAATTTGATTATGAAATATATATTATGTTCCCTTTGTAACTGCGTGGAGTTAATATGTATTTGTTTTGTATGTAGTTTGTGATTGAATTAATTTATTTGTTCTTTGGGGATTGTTGGAGAGGTAAATCCCCTCTATAGATAGAGGCGATCCCTACTAGCCCAGAACGGGTCTAGCAAAAATAAAACAATGCTATCACGCAAGTTCCTAATTGCAAATAAAAGGTAGGTGATGAAGACCTACTTGAGTTCCAACGCTTTCATTTGTAGAAGAGATGTCGCCCACGTTCCTTTGCCTTGGCCGGTCACAATCCTCCACTATCTTCGTGAATGGACACCTACACACACAAAGAGAACAACCCAAACACAAGCGTGAAATCTAATATATGCAATTATACATCAGTCAGGAAGGATATAATTCAACATCAACCATTACAAGTACAACGAGAATGGAACCATAATGATAGTAATCTATTATTAATAATTAACAAAGGAGAATACAACCAACATCTTGACGTCAAGTCCTCCTTTGGTTGGGTGTTCAGCTACACAAGTCTTGCAAAGCTTGAGGGGATGAGGGACAAGCTCTCTTTCTCTTTAGTGACAAGGTCTCTTTACTTAGTTAAAGCCTTATGGACACAAAGAAGGCTCTTGCAACTCCAATCTCTTGATATCTTCCTTTCAACACAAGTATTGCCACTAGAATCAGAACTAGCTTGCTCAAGCCATGGAGACAAGCTTTTATAGAGGAAAAGGAAGAGATAATGCGTCATCACAACAATAATGGATTTGGCTTCATCACTTGGAAACTTCTATGGAATGGTGGCAAACTATTCCCATTCAAGGAGATTCAAAGCCAAACCATCCTCACTTAACTTGGATTCAGTTGGTGAATGAGTTGGATAGAACTTTCGGAGGTTGATTAGTTCAAAACTTTTCCCAAAAAGGTTGGCGCGATTGCGAATCTGGGACAAAGCGCTAATGGCATGCCCCTTTTATGGGATTTTCCCCATTGGCGCGGGCATAACACAGTGGACCAGCACTAATGTAAAAAGGGTTGTTTTTAAGGGCAAAGAGCAGGAGATGTCTTTAGGGCATATGCAGCTCATGTTCAGAGGTGAATGATGCAAGTGGTTTCAAGTCTTGTCACTTCTCACAAGTCCTGGAATGAGTCCTCCAAGATGTAGGAGAGGGGTAACAGGGACGGTGACAAACAGTGACAAATTACTGTGTAACAGGGATGATTAGAATAGTGAGCATGAAGACTCAATAAAATGATCCATCGTTGACCATAAGATGGATCAACGATGACCAAAATGCGTATTGATTTCAGGATGCAGATTTGCTGCATCAATTGGGTTAACTATACCAGCCATCCTTAATCAATGCTTTGTTTTACATTCAATAATTCTTGCTCCAACTGTAGGATTTTGTCATCATTGTCTTCAATTAACTGTTGGAATTCCTAGGTTTTATCAATAGTGGTTGTAGTATAAGCCCCTACAAAGTGTGATAGCCTAGTTAAATCATCAGAAGGGTTGGTTTGTGCATCTTTCCACACAACAAAATGTGGTATATCTCTAGGAACTAGTGCCTAGGATTGCTCTACTCTCTTTCTCTACCTGCTCATAACAACCCTATGTCTCAGACTATAAAATACATCGAGAGGAGGTATTTCTTCAATTCGTAGAACAACTTCCTATAAAATACATCGAGAGGAGGTATATTTTCAATTCTTAGAACAACTTCAAAAGTAGGGTGACCTGAGATAACTTCCAAATCATCAGTACTGATAGATTTATCAAAAGACCCAATAGTGAGTGGGTTCTTCTTAGTGATTTTAGGAGTATTAAGTATTTCTTTTGGAGTTGAAATTTGTGTCTCCTGTGATCCTGTATTCATAATTTGATTAAATTGTTTCCATAATTTATCTAAATCATCGGAAAACAATGATCCATCATTTTGTTGTGCTAATGATGTACCTTCTTTTTTACCATGTTAGATATCGCTATCCTTTGAAGATTAAGCCAAAACCTGATCTAGTTGTAGAATTGGTTGAGAAATACTCAATTTATCAAGAGGGAGGTTTTCTAACCTTTTACCTCTCTATTCTTTGAATTTATTTAACTCCTCTGGGCTCAAGCAAGCATCAGCTAAATTATCCACCTATCTGTAGTCTTTTGCTTATTCAAGTAAGTCATCAAAATCATCAGGTTCATGTTGTAATTGTATGAATTTGACTTGAGCAGTAAAATTTTGAGCTACCTTTTTTGGGTCATATTGCCTAGCTGGAACAGTGGGAAAGTTTAAGCATTGTATATGTTTAATTTCAAGCACTGCGTGTTTGAAATTTTCAAAAGAATATACTCCACAGTGAATAGGGAATGATGACCACATGGAATTCTTGGCTTCTTTAAGGGATTTAGTTAGGCCATTTCCCACAGTTTGATAGGAAACCTG
Organism: Pinus taeda; assembly: GCA_000404065.3. Classification (NCBI taxonomy): domain Eukaryota; kingdom Viridiplantae; phylum Streptophyta; class Pinopsida; order Pinales; family Pinaceae; genus Pinus; species Pinus taeda. The sequence continues at coordinate 8,698 of APFE031658057.1, read as the reverse complement.
TCAGGCTAAAAGCTTGACAAGAACATAGAGGGGGAGAACATGTCGACTAGTCAAACTACCAAAAACCCTAACATAAGTGAAGGATTCCTCTCCGAACCATTTACCTATGGTTGTAAGATCATCTCTAGCTCCTCTGGATAATCTAAGGGGTCTTTCATCAAAGACATCTTGGTATAAAGGCAACATCACTCCATGACAGATTTTGTAAAAATGGGGTTGGAAATTAAACTCCTAGAGGATATTATAATAGATGTGGATAGGAGTAGGGTCTTCTAGGGACCATTTCCATCCCATGGATGGAAAATTAGAGATAAAACAAACTACATCCATAATGTATGCACTCATATAGAAAGGGGGCACAATCCTAGTGGAAATGTTGTGCTTGCTTCCATAGGCTAGGATTTGGGAAGCTATATTGCTTGATAACATAGTGGCCCAATCCATCATATAGGCATCCGACACAACATCAATCAGGGAGACCCATTCAACTGTAAATTTCTGTGTGCTGGGATATCCAAACAATCTACACATCATAGGAGTAGAGTGATAATGAGGATCAGCAAGGGAAGCTATAGAATACATAGCCTTTTCTTCATGCTTGTGTTTGCTCAGATCTTGTCTCCACTACCTTATTGGCTCTGATTGAACTTTATTTTCCTTTGTGAACTTCTGAAGGAACTGCCTATCATATATATTTTGCGGCTCTGGACAATGATACATCTTTCTCAATTCCTCGACTTTGAATGACCCATTTATTGTCCTTTTCGAGGTCAAGAACATCGTTTTTTATATTTTTAGGTCGTCAATAACTCATTTGACCATATCAATGTAGGTTAGAACCTTGGTTCGAGCAACAATTCGAAGGAGGTGGGAATTACCAATGTCTACCCAATTAGTTGAATCATCAATCGTGGCTTGCCTTGCTGGCACTCTGGGTTCTTCTTCTCTGAACAATCTGTACTTGTTGGAGAGGTAAATCCCCTCTACAGATAGAGGCGATCCCTACTAGCCCAAAAGGGGTCTAGAAACAATCAAACAATGCTACTCTGCAGGTTCCTAGTTGTAATTAACAAGTGGGTAAGGGAAACCTACTTGGATTCCAACGCTATGTTTGACGAAGAGATGATCCTCTCGCTCTTTCGCTCCAGCCGATCACAGTCCTCCACTATCCTTGCAGACGGACACCTGCACAAGCAAAGAGAGAACAAACACAAGCGTAAAATCTACTAACAACAACTAT
>APFE031658056.1:62339-161846 GCA_000404065.3 Pinus taeda | reverse complement strand
CCTGTATGTTGCATACATTGAGCTCTAAGAGCTCTAAGGGCTTGCGGTTCTTACTGGAGCAACATACGACCACAAGGTGAGTCACCCTCCCCTGGTGGTGTGCACTGGAACAAGATGATTCGCTCTCTTGTGAAACAAGATGATTCGCTCTCTTGTGGGACAAGACGATTCACTCTCTTGTGGAATAGGATGATTCACTCTCCTTTGTAGCAAGATGATTAGTTCTCCTATGAGGCTTGGATTGATGTGTCCTCCATGGTGATTGTAGCAGGATTGATGTGTTTTCCTGTGAGGCCTGGATTGATGTGTTCTCCATGGAAACCTAGATTGATGTGTTCTCCATGGCAATTGTAGCAGGATTGATGTGTTCTCCTATGAGGACAGGATTGATTAGTTCTCTTGTCGAGGCATCCTACCCATGGAGTTTGGGACTCATGGTAAGCACCTCTCATCTGATCAATCAGTAGGGAAATGAAGTTAGGGACCATAGTAGTACTGATGGATGCATTGTTGTATCTACCGTACTGCCTATGCTAGGATGACCTTCATTGATTTGGGATCAATGATACTGGTGTAGGACGAGTTGTAGGAGTTGTACCATACTATGACACTTACTTCGGGTCGGTTGAGACTGGTTTGGGACCAGTGGTACATACTCTGAGACTGACTTCGTGTCAGTGCAGTACTGGTCTGGGACCAGTGAGAGTGGCACATACTATGACGCTGACTTTGGGTCGGTTGAGACTAGTCTGAGACCAGTGGTAGACTCTCTGAGACTGCAATACTGGTCCGGGACTAGTGGTAGGAGTGGTACTTACTATGAAGCTGACTTCGGGTCGGTTGAGATTGAACTGGGTCTAGTGGTACGCACTCTGAGACTGACTTTGAGTCAGTGGAGGATGATACTGGTTTGGGACCAGTCGAGTTGTACTCACTATGACACTGAATTCAGATTGGTTGAGACTGGTCTGGGACCAGTGGTACATACTTTAAGGCTGACTTTGAGTTAGTATGATACATCCTCGATCATTTCTTTTTCTTCATAATTTGGACAAAAGCAAAGCAGAACAGAACAAAGTAGAGTAGCGCATAATAGAGCAGAGCCATACAGATCAGTACAAGTTAGAACAAGACAAAGTAGAATAGGTAGAATAGAGTAGAGCAGGGCAAGTGTGAGGCTATATAGAATAGTGCATTTGGTGGATGAATAGTAACGACCAATAGACAGATTACAGACGAAGGTCTCCCTAGTTGAGAGGGAGTGTTAAAATTGGAAACTAGGGCAAAACTTCATGTGGGGCATCTTATTCATGGCTCATAATATTTTTATTAGATTCCTCTCATGAAGAGGTGTAGGATTGATATAAAGATCATTCGATTCCTATAAGTATTCATGGAGATATGAATTTATTTTGATTATGGAATTATTATCAAGCCGACCCACAACTCGTGTAGGCTCAAAATCCCAATAGTCACATCTTTTCAAACACCAACGCTGTGTATAAATACAAGATGAATTTTCCTCATTTGGACTCACTCATCTCATCACATCTCTCTCTCTCTACTGCGTAGAAAAGCGTGTCTTCTCTACTGCGCAGAAAAGGGTCTCTCTCTCACACATGTGAAACTCGAAGCTGTCGAAACTGAAGCTGCAACTGTAGAAGTAAAGATTGACCTACGTGGACTAGAATATCTCCTCATCTAAACTATGTTGTAGGCTCATCTAAGTCTCCTCTAAAAGCCGCAACTTTTGGTGGTGGAATCAAGTCAATCCGACGGACGGTTTGCAAGATATCGTCTGCCCTAGTTTGAAGCCGTAAGCTGCCGAAACTAAAGCTGCAAATGCAGAAGTAAAGATTGACCTGCGTGGACTAGAATATCTTTTCATATGAACTATGATGTAGGTTCATCTGAACCTCCTCTAGAAGCCACAACTTTTGGTGGTGGAATCATGCCGATCCGACAGTCGGTTTGTGAGATATCATCTACCCTAGTTTGATGATGAAGCCGCTAATGTTGATGGTGCTCGTCTAGGGTTTCCTACTATTGATATAAATTAGATTTATTGTACTCTTTCTCTCTGATAAATTATTGAAGATAAAAGAATATTTGATCAAAGGGTTTCCCCACATATTGTGGGGTTTGTCCCTAGCTAGCCGCCACATCTTGTGTCTCTTGTCTCGACTTGTTTTCTGTCGATCATTTAATGTTCTATCTACACTTTAATTTATGTACATGTGATTGATAATCTATGGAATATAATAAGAAAAAGAAGTAAACTGTTATAAGCATAGAACATACCATAACTTAACATGGGTCGAGTTACTAGTCGTCGAAGCCTTGGTTGGACAAACGGTTTGGAAGCTATGTATAAGTTGTGGGTTGAGTTACTTGTTTTGGAATCCTTGGTTGAGAAAACACTCTGGAAGCCAAGGAAGGCTTCGATGGAGACCAATCTAATGATGGTTTTTGGTGATGTCCAACCGTGAGGTGGAATCATTGTTTGATGGGTTGAGGTGGGTGGCCTCTAGAAGCCCTGTATGAGTTTTGATTGATGTGTTCTATGAGATCTGACATTTGCGCTTGGAATATGGCATGGGGGTGACTGGCTGAATAGAGACTTGGTTCAACCAATCTATGGTCGGGTGGAGCATGGTAGCCCCATCTCTGGTTGGTTCATTGCATTATTAATGAAAAACATTCATTCCCTTGATTTTCATGTGCAAATGTACTCATGTGTATATGGATTTTGATGGCTGATATTTTTATTGCATTTCTATTACTATTATGTTTTTTTGTGTACATTTACCCCGGAGGCTGTTACAATCTTCAATGTTTACTTCTAAACCATCCATCTTATCTTCTATGCCATCCATATTAGATTCCACGTGGTTCATCTTAGCTTCCACACCTTTCTTTAAACCATTCATCCCACCATGCATCTTAGGTTCAATGCCATTCATCTTAGCTTCCATGCCTTTCTTTAAACCATCAATCTTAACCTCTGTTACTTTTTGTGAGAGTGAAATTTGTCATACTTGGTCTCATAATTTTGATATATCATGTTGCATTTCTTCCTTTTCTTCATGAGTCATGCTAGAGCTTTCAGTTTTCTTACTAGGTGTTTCCATTTTATTTCTTAGAGGCATCAATTAATGATAATTGCACTTCACTATGCCCTTTGAATTCCTTAAAACTAATTTTTCAAACCAAACTTAAGAAAAAATTATAAAGGCTACACACCTTTTTTCACTTTGTAGGAGCTCGATATTGAATCTATTGTATTTGTATAATTTCGGATCTACAAGGTCTAAAATTTCATCCCGCGATATCCCTCTTAGTCTTCTTTCCAACCCCAAAAGTTTGATCAACATTGGATTCTCCAAGAAAGCATTAATCCAAATCTTCAGTGATCACGCGATTATAGATTAGTTCAGTAGAGTGAACTTGTACGAAGTTCCAGAAGTCACTATTTCAACCTTCACACCTGAAAACAATACATAAAATACTACAGTCTGTCATCTTTCTATACCCTTTTACAAAATTTAAATATGATTCTCACAGAGAAAGTTATGATGCTTTCCCAAGGTCACCTATTTGAGATATAATTCGAGAGAATTAAAAAACCCTAACTACCTTGGATTATATCTCCAAAAATATATGGAGACAAAATCTGAAATATGTACCTAAGGTTCATCAAGATTTTGGTTCAAATGGGTTTTAATTTCAGGATATGAAACTTTGTAGAAACAAATTTATAGTGAAACTGCCACGATGACTTGTTTGAGACATCGAAAGCCTAGAATCCAAAGGTCTCATACCAAATGTTATGCAATGAGCTCGCAAAACAGAAGAAAAGATATATACATGACTTCAAAATTAGCCTCTTTGAGAGGGAAACCTCCTTTACATTAAACAAATGAACAATTATTGGATGTTTCAAATGACAAAACCTCCTTTCTATATATAGTTGTCTAAGAAATCACAAGATAATGAGAGCCCACATAACAATATTAATGTAAGGGCACCCCAATAACAATAGTGGCTTATATGGGACACAATAATAAAAATATGGGGATAACATGGGCACAACAATAACAATAAGTGGCTACAATGACAATAATAATGGAATACACTAGTATTAAAGGGACCTAATAGTATACAAGAAGAAAAGGCCAATATTAAACATTTTATTACTAGTCTACCTAACTTCATGAAGGAGAAGTTGGAATTTGATTATAGAAGATAATGGACGACACTCTGCGAAAAATCTGCATCCCTTACTAGCAAATGAAACAGAAAAGTGAGGACTCGAAAGGAGGTTTGAACTCGAGGGGAATAAATATGCCCTCAAATAGACATATAGAAATTGCAAGAGTAAGGAATGTACAACAAAGACCCTTTAGTAATTTTTGAGAAATGAATAAATCAAAGGTCCAAGCATCTACTAAAAATAGGAAGACTGAGGTAGTTAATAAGCGTGCTAATGAAGAGCAACAAAAACAACCTCTATAGTGCTCCTCGTGCAGAGAATTCCATTATTATAAAAATTGTTAGCATAGAGCAGATGGTGCGTCTTTTGTAAAGCAAGAATTCCTCAGTTTAGGTGGTGGTTAGGCTAATTCCCAAGATTACAGTCAGGCAACCAAAAAGAAAAAGAAATAAGACTCTTTTCAGATCAAAGCAATGATTAAAGGAAAAATCAAACAATCAATGGATCTGGATTGGAGTCGCCAATTTGTCATGCGGAAAGAGTTATTTTTGCGGACAAACCTAACCTCCCTAGGAGTCTAAGACTCTCTAGTGACAAACAAACCAAACAAGAGCAATCCTTCTCTAAACACACATTATTCTATGAGAGATCAAGTGTTTTCCGATCTTACCTTAGGTCCAACGCTTGTTGTAGCAGTCCAGCCTTGCTGATCCAGATGAGCTCCTCCTTCACTTTAAGACCTGCATACACTAACAAAGCAAACGATTACATAACACCTGAATATTTCATAAAACAAAGCATATTCATCACATAGACCAAGGAGTACATGAAATAATTCATTAACAACAAATCATTGAGAAGAATGGACTTATTTGTATTAAGGAAACAAAAAAGGAACCATTACAACCTGAGCCTTGGTGTTGTGCAAGCTCCTCCCAGGGTCCAACAAGAGATTTCCTCTACTTTGACAAGCTCACCCACTTCCAATATGGCAACAAGAAAGGATAGTGATCTCTCCTCACAAGTCAACAATGGAAGTCCTAATTCCAGCAGCATTTACCCTTTGGAATGTTCAGCTTTCAACCTCCCCTCCTCTGGCCCAATGCCTGTATTTATAGTGTTCTAGAGGAAGTTATTCAGTTCCAACATCAATGGGTACTCCCTCTTTTGGATGGGGTAGCTCCTCTCTTGATGGGATAAGTTCCTCTATCATAGGGGTGCATGAACCATCTGGAGGCGCTCAATACACGTCAAACACTCTTCTAGAAGGCTCTAGAAGTGACCACAAGTAACTTTTTAAAGATGAAACTCGCGCCTTTTGACCTTTACAGGGGTACGCACCCATCCTTTGGCTTACAGAGCGTACAAGTACGCAGGCACAGTGTGTTTGGGATGCGTACACGCAGGCAAGGTAGAGAGAACCTGCGTACCCAGAGATAAACATGTTTTTAAGTGACTTTCTCTCTTTTTGAAGTTTGACATGAAGAGCAGAGGTATGAGGCTTGACAAGGAGGATAATATGACTATTGATGGAGCCATATTAACTGCAGATAGTCATGGTGACAAATTTCAGTGTAACAACAAGATTAAGTGCTAATTCTGTTTGTGGACTCCAATCATCCTCTACAACATGCGCTTCAAGACTTTGTTGATGGCCTCAACTTGTCCGTTAGCCTGCGGATAATATGGAGTAGAACTGTCATGGGATAGTCCTAATTTGGCAGTTAATTCCACAATCATGTGATTGCGAAAGTGTGATCCATGATCTATGACTATAGCCTATGGAACATTGAATCTAGAGACTACATGATTGAAAAAGAAAAGTGCAGTCGTTTCGCTGCTGTTGTTTAATGTAGGCATTGCCTCGGCCCATTTTGTAAAATAGTCGATAGCGACTATGATATACCCATGCCCCCCAGCTGAGGTGGGGTTACATGTCATGAAATCTATGCCCCATTTAGCGAATGGCCCAACAACGACTACTAGATGCAGCGGTGTAGGTGGTAATCTGGTTTTATGGTCGAAAATCTGACAAGCATGGCAACTTTTGATTGCAATTACGCAATCTTTGAATATTGTGGGCTAGAAGTAACCAGCTCATAAGATATTTTGTGTAGTGGCATAACTAGATTGATGCCCCCCACATGTGCCTGAATGACAGTCATTCAGGACTTTTTCGGCCTCCTCATGTGTGAGGCACCTTCGTAAAACCGTATTGACACCACGACGATAAAGTGTATCACTGACGATCATGTAGTCTTTTGCTTGGTATCGAGTACATCGCTGTCCAGAGAGAGAGGTGTTAGGCCTAAATGTTTGGGTTTGGAGATAGATCAGTATATCTTTGTACCATGGGTCACTTAACGATATTAGAAAACGGAGTTTCATCCATGATTTATGCTTTAGATGTTAAATCGTTGGACGATGATGGGAGGTCACAAAGTAACTCCACGAAGACTAGAGATTTCTTTGATTTGGATTTTGTGAATTCCAGATCAAACTCTTGCAAAATGGCTATCCATTTGGAATATTTTCCCCCTAGCAATTGACGCGACAAAATGTAAGTCTTAGGGTTGCTATCTGACAAAATGGTAGTTTTGCGAAAAAGTATATAGTGCTGAAATCTCTACACTGCTTGAACAGCTGCTAAAGCCAGCTTTTCAACATAGGAGTACTTGCTTTCTGTATCATTTAAGTTGCGGCTTAAATAATACACAAGATGTTCTATTCCATTGTCTTCATGTACTAAAACCATGTCGATGGTTGTATCTATAGTGGCGAGATACTGGTTAAATTCTTTTTGATAGTCAGGAGCGTACATTAATGATGCTTTTACTAGGGAACTTTTTAAAGCATCAAAGGAAGCTTGTGCAACCTGATCCCAGTTGAAGGGTACTTATTTTTTCAAAAGATGCGTATAACCTTTAGCAAGTTCGGCATAATTTGGAATGAACCTCCTTAGAAAGTTTGCTTTCTATTGGATTTTCTAAATCTGAAGCAAATTTGAAGGTTGATTCATGTCGATGATTACCTGAACCTTACATGGGTCGAGTCGAATTCCACCCTTAGAAACTACGAAACTAAGTAACTGACCAGAACCAACACAAAACACACACTTGTGTGGACTGAGTCTTATCTTGTAGTGTCGACAACGTAGAAATATAGCTCTCAAATGCTGCGGGTGATTAGTCCGCCTTCACGAATGAGCCAGTAAATCATTGATATACGGTTGAATGATGTGTTTGATGTCATGGAAGGCGTAGTTCATTTCCCTCTGAAATGTTGCCCCTGTGTTCTTCAAATCAAAAGGTAGTTTACGATACGCGAATGTGCCCCATGGACATATAAATGTAGTATTTGACTAGTCCTATGGGTGCATATTGATTTGATTGTATCCGAAAAATCCATCCATGAAGGAAAATATTTCACATTTGGCACATTCATCAATTATCTGGTCGATGAAGGGTGTAGGGTAGTTGTCCTTTGGACAAGCCTGATTTACATCCCGATAATCTACGCACACTCTAATCGTTCCTTGCTTTTTCATCACAGAAACAATATTCGATACCTAATTAGTTAGAGGAACAGGGTAAATGAAACTAGCATGTAAATGTTTTTCAACTTCTGCCTTAATGGTAGTAGCTTTCATCGGTTGCACTGGTTGAATCCGTTGTTGTACTAGTTTGACATCTGGATACATATTGATTTCATGCTCAACAATACTCGAGTCAATGCCTGACATTTCTTCATATGACCATGCAAAGACATCTGTGAATTTGTGAAAGAGAGCACAATATATTTCCGTTTTTGAAGGAGAAAAAGTTTTGCCAACATGAATATTCTCTACAACATTAGGTTTGCTCGAGATATTAATGGTGATAGTTTCCTCAATATTGGATAGATTTTGCTCGAAATCCACCGTATTTACAGTATTTGATAGAAAATAAAAAACTGAAGGATGATTAAGGTCGCTGGAATAATCTTCATTGTTATCTTGAAGATGGGAACGATGGTGGTAATCTCCCCATGGTGCCTCTCCTATCATCATTGATTGAATGATTCCTTTGTCTGTAGAATGTATACAAGACCAAGGATCGAATGGGGTGCCATACTCTAGAGACCTGTCTATCCAAACACTTGTTGAGTGTTGATTTGGGTTCGCCGTCTATGCCCATAAAATTTATTACTACATCAATTCTATAGGGCTTGGGGCAACACTTGGTGATGATCCACACTATCAAAATAGTCAAAGTTCTTCTTAATCTTTGTTGATGTAGAAGATATCATATGACATGTTTCCACTGTGGCCACTTCCACCAAACTACTCAGAGGCGGGAGGGAAAAATTACCCATTAAGGGTACATACTTCAACATTTTGAAGCATTTGAGAGTTTCCATGGATCAATGGAATATTTCCAGTAGCTTGTGAATTGTTGGGGAAAAAGGTTAGTTGGTCAACAATTGTAATTCCTCCTTAAAAGGGAAATGCAATCTTTCTTAAATATGTTGACACAACTGTAGCCATAGCATAAATCTAGGGCCTACCCAATAAGATATTGTAGTAAAGGTTTCCATCAATGACCTTGACTTCAATTTCTACTGTCTTGCCCCCCAGTTCAACTTGCAAGTTACTGAATATCCCATACGGTGTGTATGTTCTTCCATCGAACACTTTTAATGTTGTTGATGATCGTGACAAGGGTGGTGAGCCTAAAGTTTTCCAGAAACTCATTGACATAATACAAGTAAATTCCCCCTCATCAATGATTGTTCGATGAACAGTTTTGTTGAGGGCTTTTACATATATAAAGAAAGCGAGTTGGGCTGGTAATTAAGGTTCATATCCTTTATGGTTAAAGGCCACAAGATTTGAATCCGTTGGGTCAATCCTACCTATTGCTCATAATAAAGCCTGATTTTGGGAGGGGCAATTTTGCAGTAGTTCAAGTGTCGACATAGTGGATGGCGATTGAGCCAGATCCTCCACTATATTATAATTCTATGTTGCTCGAGCACAAGGATTAAATGTCAATTTATGTACTACTCCCTTTGGCGGCTTTATAGTTAATTCAAGAATGATGGGTGGCACAACTTCTGACGAAGTTGTTGTCGAACTACTGGGTTGATCTGTAGCCTTGTTGTTCGACATCTGTGGATTCCCATAATCTTTATTCCTCGTCGATATCAAAGCATCATTTTGTTGTTTCGAGATGGATAACATAATAACTTGGGATGGGGAAGCATCATCGATAGAAACCAGATTGGTTTCCAGGTTTGGAAACAAATCAGTCAATACCGTTGAGGTACTTGAAGTCTTCAAAAACTTCGTGACCTCAACTCAATGTGGAAAATCTCTCATATAATGGTCCTCATCACATATGAAACATGGCTAATTAGGTTTCTTTCGCCCAGCAGGGTTTCCAAAAGATTTCTCAGGAGTCGAATCTTCCTGTTTCTTCTTTTTGTTTTTCCCTTTCTTCTTGCCCCCTGGTTGCTTTGGTTCCTTGCCCTTGTCAGATGACACGACATTAACCTCCGAGGCAAGAAGTTTGTCATATGCTTTTTGACTAGAAACTGCAAGGGTTTTACCAGATGGAGCCTTTGTGGTTTGCGTACTTGAGGTACCAATCATGCCATCACCGGCATGAGAGTCCCTATTCGATTTAGGAGGGGGAGAAATGGAAAATTATGGTCTAGGAGTGTCAGGAATTTTGTCATAGAGCATGCCAGATTGAGTATAGATCAGGTCCAAATATTGTGCATGAGAAATGACTTGCTCTTTAGTGACAACTCCTCCCTTCACCACATCTTTAGTAATAGAAGGCAATAATGACTTAATAAACCACTCAGCTAGAAGCTGATCAGGAACATATGTCTTTACCATTCGACAATGATGTCGCCACTCATGAATATGATAATATATGTGAGTGGTTGTTGTCTGTTTAAAGTTGGTAAGGAGTTTTGTTCCCCTTTCGTACCTTATGGGTAACTGAAAGTGGGTTAGAAAAGTAGTGGATAGGGTGCTGAAGTTATCAAACGAAGCTCTAGGAAATTCAATGTACCATTTTTCTGCTGGTCCAATTAGCGTTCACTGAAAAAGGCAAAGTCTAATTGAATCATCATTGAGGGTGTTAGATGAGCACCAAAAATGAAAAGTCATTTCGTGATTTGATGGATCTTCACCCGGATTTCCATTGAATTTAGGAATATCGGATGGAATTTTATGAGGAATTTCTGGCCACCAAGGGGCGTAAGCAATTGGATCATAAGTCAGTCGGTTCAGATATGGTAATTCTAGAGTTGCCACAAAAGGCAACTATTGATTTAGGTTTGGTGAAGCATACCCAGGATAAGATGGGATTGCCTGAGCAATAGGTCTTTGCATACCAGCATAATGTATCTGATGCTAATAACTTTGATAAGGTTGATGGGTATAACCATTATAGTATGGTTGTTGATAACCGTTTTGAAAATGTAGTTGCCCACTACCTACAAAGCCTTATTGCTCGGGTCCTTGGTAAGCTTGTTGGAACTACGGTTGTTGATATTGTACCAACCATGGTTGTTGGACCATTTGTTGTTGCCCAATACTAGATGATTGACCAAGATGTGGGGTGATAGTACCCGTTTGAGCCTGAGTCATTCCATGTAAGGAAACACTAACCTGAGGTTGTGATTGAGTCGTAGAGATAAGAAGCTGTTGTATTGTAACCTGAGAGACTTGATGTTGGCATACAATAGGCAGTTCTTGTACTTGCGACACAGTCACAATAGCAGGTGTAGTGGGAATATTCGACACAGGTTGAGTTGGTTGCATTGAATATACAACTCTTGGTTGTTGAGGAAATATTGGTATCCAACCACTGGATGTAACTCCAATTTGACCTGAATTTTCTTGTGAACTCTCATATGGTTGTTCTCCAGAAGGGAACAATGAAAAAGCATATTGCCCCCCATATGGCGGCAATCCAACGCTCAAAGGATAAATTGGTCTTTGAAGACTGGATTGCCCAAATTGAAACTGGTATGCAAGATCAATTTGTTGAGTTTGAACATAAGAAATGCCAAATAGGATTCTGAATGAACAAGTAGGAATAGACCATGTCATTGAAACAGTCCCTGGGTGGACTACATCTAGTGATTGATAACTAGTTGGGACAGATGGTATACTAGCAAACATCGTTGAAGTGGCAGCAGGGAGTTCTGTTGTCGCTGTATCAGACGACACAGTCCTAGATGTGGATGGTTGTTTAGACATATTTAGCCTATCCAAAATATTTCCTAGCAATTCGACAGGAACTTGTAATGAAGGATGATTAAAAGAACTAAATTCAATGGTAGAAGGATATAAGTGGATCCCAGTTCCAAAATGCAATGAGGTACTGGATGGAATATCCTCTACAATCTCTTCTATGGCAATCAATCTAGGTGGAAGAGGTAGACCGTCAGGTCCATAAAATATTTCTGGAGCCAAAGAAGGTATAGCTTCTGTAGTGACAGATATTAGAGGGGTGACACCTTCTGAATTCTGGAATTCAACTTCTAGATATTCAGGTAAGTGAACTTAAGTTTTTGGATTAGCCTTAGATGGAGTTTTTTCAGGGATATAAGTGTCTACCATTACACTAGGATTAGTTCTAATGTCCTTTTGTAACTGCAGAACTTATTTTGTAAAGGCAGATGTACCATAAATGATTGGAGTAACTGGAGTCTCTGATGATGTTGAAACATGAGTTTCAAATAAACCAGGAGAAGTCTACTCAGTTAAACGAGACCGTTTTGCCTAGAATGGTTTTGTTTCTGGAGTCAAAGATAGTTGACTCGCTAGTCTCCGCAAATGATGGGATTTTGATTGACTTTCTTCCATGATTGCGGATTACTTGATCAACTCAAAATTAAGGGGAAAACGTTATTCTAAATTAAATAAATTTATGATGCTTTGACACAACTATGCTTTTTCAATTTTTAAGAGTCAAGAAAAAGCTAAAGATGACTCTAGTCGCCTTCGATTTTTAATGAGCCTAAAGTGACAAGTGCTCATATGGACCTTTTCTTTTAAGGAGTCGAAAAGGAATGAAAGTGACTACTTTGGAAATCTAGACAGAGGGATTACCAAACCAATCGCAAAACTACAATATACACCTTGGTGGTAAATTAAAGAGAAATTACCAATGACTTTACATACGGCAGTCAGTCTTCCTGAATGCTGTGTTCAGTGCATTGCGATTGATAAGGTGGAAAACACGGCTTCCTATGGATAAAGGATATCAGCCTATTGTGGTCTCCCAATATATACTCGATGGTATGGGGAGCACAAGTCCGTACTAGCACTTGCCATATCAAAGAGGAGGAGTCACCCAACCTTCAATGAAAATGATAGTTACCAGGTTTTGCGATGCCAGAACATGTCTCTAGCCTAGACTTCTAGATGTGTTGTGTTAGGTTCCAAAGTGTTTTTATGTTCATTGAGAATTATTTTAGAGTTGATCTTGTTTATAAGTTTGTCTTTCAAGGTTCACCGTGTGATGTAGATGTAAAATTCCTAAATATGCAATCTAAAATGATAAACAATTGTTTATTTTCTTTTAGCAATGAAAATCCTAGCTACTAAGGAAAGAAGATTAATATTCTTTCAACAGAGAGCAAAGAGCACACACTAAATGTGCTTTTCCTAAATCATCTTTTGCACATAGTCTAAATGCAAGTGCAAATGCATGTGTTTGTTTTTTGTTCCCTTAATGTGAGAATGCCAAAAAGGAAAACTAAGTACAGATTTGAACTATTTTCTTCAAAGCGACATTTCAGCAATTTCTTTTCAAAATGAAAGGAAGACTAAAATGACACTTTCGATTTCGAATGGAAAACTACTTTCGACACTTCAAATATATACAATTCAAATCAAATACAATGACAAAAGTACAATCGACTATCTAGAGGAGGAAGACTTTACGAAACTCTTCTTCTTGACCCAAAATGACAGTTACAACACTTTTGCATTAAAAAAAGACAGTTGGATTAAGCTACTTTTGACAAAGAAGCACTATAAATGATGAAAAATACATTAAAGAACATTTACAAATCCTAATCAATGGAGGCTGAATAATGTAACGGAAGGAGGCTTCAACAATGAGATACTAATCATAAGCACTAAAACTACTGAATAGAGTTGAGAACAAGGAGGAGAAACAAAATTCCAAAGAGAGAAATAGTATCACTCAGTCATTGCACCTATCCTTCAGGGAAACAGGCATGCATCTCACCTGCAACACATGAGAGGTGCAATGCATATAGGCTACCAGTTACAGATAGTGCGATGGGCCATGGAGCGACAATGAGTTGGGTTTTTTCTCAAAATTTACATCTAAGTTCAGTTATTTTAGCTAAGATATGATGCACAGTAAAAACAAAGTAAAGGAGTATGATCTTAGGATGTTATTGAGCTACCAAAAGGGTGTTTAGGATGCTTGTAAGTCAGATGCTTAGTTCATAAACCAACCTAGAGATTGATTCAAGTAGCATTCATCTACTTTGTAATTGCATAGCAAGAGCAGTTCGAAGGCTAGCTAGCTAACTTCAGGCTCTGTCTGTAGTTTATAAAGCAAACAACAATAACAAACAAACTAACTAATCACTCCCCAGTGGAGTCACCATTTTGTTTTCGGGAAAACTAGTGTCTTTTCAATCTACTAGTCCCACTAAGATGGGTAGCTATCTTAGAAACAAACAATCAAAGCAAATTGTGATTTCCTTTATGTATGATAGATAAGAGAGAAGCAAAGGGGACCAACTTGGATCTTCCGCTTGGCTCCTTGCTTGTTTTCCTCTCTCCCTTGATAGAGCTTGCCACTCCTCTCCTACTTGTCCCACTTTAGAGAACACCTGTAGAGGTAAAGCAAAAAAACACCATCAAAGCATCTCGATCTATAATATCATAAATAATGCAGAATCAGAAATACATTTGACCATACAATTGCATTCACAAATACACGATTATATGGAGGAAAACTCAAATAACTTTATTAATCATAGAAGAGAGGATTACAACCCAGCTGTCTGATCTAGCAACATCTTCCCAGCATTAAAGCCCTCTTCACCTCATGAAAAGCAAGATGACCCAACAATGCAATGTCTCTTCTCAAAGAGAAACCAACAAGACTTCCTTACAAATTACAAAATTCCAGCCTTCTAGATCTCTCAAATGAGGGATCCATTTATAGATGTCTTTCAAGGGTGTGCGTCAGCTCTGGGTTTCTGATTAGTTTCATTCCACTGATAGTTCTTGGTTCCACTTGGAAATTTCTTTGATCTCTTACTCATCCCTAGGCGAATTCAGAGAGGCAAGTGTCACATGAGAAGTTTCTAGAAGATTCCCTAGATATCCACTTAGCAAACTATCTCTGCCATTTGTCTATTCTCACTCATCATAGCCCATAGGAGGCTCTTTCAGTATGCATCACACTTGGCTAGTGTACCAGCCAGTATGCATCGCACCTTGACCATGGAGTAGTCAGTATGGTCCAGTTTTGGTTAGTTTTGAGTGGTTTTTTAGGTGGAACTTCTGGGAAATAATGTAATCAGTTGACCATGATCCTTTAGGGTATGAAACAACACTTTTAGGGGTTAAAGAGCCCTTGGTTTATCGACATATATGATTAGGGTTGCAGTGCCCAAATATGTCTATAACAGTTACCAATGCATGGAGAGCGTTATAAGCCGGTTTGGATTTATTAGGGAAGAGTTAGAACTAACATGAATGCTTTTCTAGAAGGCAGAAGGAGTGTTACCCTGTCTAGACTCTGTTTTCCCACATTCCTCATGCATCAGATGTTTTCCAGAGGTTGAAACAATGGTAATTGCCCATGGTATCAGATGGAATCTTTTTTTGAATTAATACAAATCTCAGATAAATTTTTAGAGTATGAATACATCGATGATTTGCGTAGTGGAGATGGTGGAGAAATTTTCTTAATTAGAGAAGTATATCCATAATTTTGAGGTATATTGTTGAGTGCAAGGCAAGCAGATGTGAGTGTAGATAGAGGAGGCCGAGTTTCTATTGCATATGTGCATATAGATAGTGAGAGAGAGCATTATAGGAGTTTCACATTGTATTATACCTTCTTGTGAGAATATCTAGTGTGTGAATATGTTGTAGATGGTAGAGAAGTGAGAAGATCTTAAGTTTAGTTGTAGCAGCTACAACACCCTCCAAAATTTTGGCATGTACTCAAATTTTGGAGCGTACTATGGATCTTGTGATCGGTCATTCCTTAGTCACTTACTTGGTAAGCTGATGATCTCAAGCTCCCCTTTTCGATCTTAAGTTTCATTCACACTTTTATCTTTACATAATATGTGTCATCTTTGGGCATGGGGGTTATCACTTGTCATGCAAAGGGGAGTTTGTTTTGCTTCAAGGGGAAATCTACCCAGCCTCCCTTAACATCTGAAAACTATGCAGTGGTTTCCTCCAGTGTCCTTCCCTTAGCTGGAACCCACTGTCTTCAAAAACTACATAGCGTTGTCCCTCAGGCATCTCAGCTTCCTAGTTTTCCTTGCATCTTGAAACTATGCAGAAGTGTCCTCCTAGGGCATCATCCCATAGCAGTGTCTTGCATCCTAAAACTGCACAGTTTATCCCTCAGTTGCTTATTTTGCTTTGCATCCTAAAACTGTGGAGATGTGTCCTCCTAGGGCCTCATCCCACAATAGTCACTGTCCACTAAAACTGTGTATATGTGTCTCTCAACGATCACAAGAAGGATGACATGCTAGAGTACTCTCAAGGAGATGAGGAGGAAGATAAGTATACCAAGGAATCCATTGTACGAGAGAAGATTGAGATAGTATGAAGACTTTGTCTGATGCATAAACCTTTGGAGGGTAGGTATGGAAAATGAATAACATATTTTGAAATACACCTCTTAGTGTATCTTGGAGTGCTTATCATTGTCATATCATTCTATCTTCAATGATTTGCATGGTTGCAAGCACTGAAAGTCGTTCCATGTGTTTCCTCTATGTGTCTTTCTCCCTTTCTCTCGCTCAACCAACTCTCGTCTTTTGGCATGTTGATTTCTTTTTCATGCTTGTGATATTGTTCTAGTGATTTTGAAGGTTTGTCTTTGTGTGTTTGGGTTGTCTTATCTATGTGTACATTCTTCGCACTCACAAACAACTTTTTAAGCACTATCACGGAAGTGTCATCATAGTCGTCCAAAGGTCTATACCAAGTGTCGCACTTGTCGCTTTCAACTCTAGATAGTCCCACAAAAGGTCATGCTTTGCTATGTTGTCCAGGTGGTTAATGTTGTCATGTTGTCGAAGTACGTTCAGTGTGTGATCACAATGTCGAGTCATCACAAGTTCACTTGCCTCTAACACTTAGCCATTTTCCTGAAAATCTCTCGACAGAACAACTTCACTTCACCAGACCTCGACTGACTTGCACTACATAGTATTAGCCCTCAGTGGTGTTGCTCTACTATTTGGAACTGTGCAGTGCTTGAGGTTTTCATCTGAGCCAGTTGCACTACGCAATTCCAAAGGTAAGCAGCATGTCTTCCTTCCCAGAACTACACAGAAACTTCCCCACTACCTATCTGAACTGTGCACTTCAAAAGAATAGTCATCAAACCTCCTTCCTGCTTACTGGAACCCCATATTGCATAGAGACCTAAGCCTGCACTTCTCCCAAAAATTGTGCAGAGATGTCCTCCCAGTGACTTCCCTCAATCAGGACTCATTGCTCTAAAAAATTGTGTAGAGTTTTCCTCTAGTCTTTCTATTATCCTACCTTGTCTTCCCTTTGGAAACTGTGTAGAGGTGTCCCTTAGAGTCCCACCTTGCAGCTTCCACTATTGTCATTAACTGCACAATTCTGCCTACCAATGGCCTCTGCACAGTTTTCTGTGATAGTGAAGATTGTGCCCAAGAGTTCCTTGTCCAAGCTTGAACTGCACTATGTGCAGTCTCATTGATTAGTCCTCCTCCCTATCACTTGGAACTGCGCAATGCATAGTTACTGGGCCCTCTCCCAACTTGTCATCTGTCCCAAGCCTAGAACACAGAAAACAATGCATCATGATAGACTGGGAGGTTTTTGATTCGATGTCATCCTGTCATGAGTGAATTGCAGGAATAGATACACTAATAGATCATGGCAAGATGATGAATGGTATGAAGAAAGAGTGCGCATGGTAGAAGACATACTTCAATTGGATGGATGAAAGAAGCAGCAAGCGAAAGGAACACATGCACGGAACTGTCTTGCAATACCATGACCATCGAAGACCTCACAGCATCATTCCATTCGAAGGAGAATACAAAGCACACCTGAGAGTACATCCATCACTTAGCAGTGTCGTATTTTGAGATGGACACCACATCTAGCCAGTACATGTTAGTAGTGTCATGTCAAATTCTATCTTGAGTTGTTAAGGCCACATCACCACTATTGCCCATATCTGTTGTAATTGAATGTAATGTAAAGTGAAAGTCTAATGGATGAACGCAAGAAGTTGAAGAGTCATGTAAGTTGAAAATTCATAGGAAGTTCAATGGTCATGAGGGTAGTCCAAGAGTCACAAGGGTCAAGCGTCGCCCTTGGCCATATATACCTCTCCCATTGTATGAGCAAGAAATTTTCACCTTAGCTCCTCCCACATAGCCTTGAGAGTAGACATTTAGTTCTTTGAGGAAAGAGGAGTGGCTCCAATGTCCCACTACTGGGACTAGTGATATATGGTGTACAAATGTGTCTCGGGACTTTTTCTTAATTCAGGAGCTTGTCAAGGCCAACATGTTTTCATGCATGTTTTGTAGATGTTTGTAAAACTATTATTTCATCATTTGTAATGCATGTTTGTTTCACTTGTACTAAGATATTTGAACTAATTCTATTGTTTTAGTACTTACATTGTTGGGAATGTGTTGTATTGGTTATCACCGATGTCTCATCCCTATGGACTACTCTGTAGGATACTAGACAAACCACCTTTGTGTATTGGTTATCACCATTGGCATGTCCTTGTGGACTACTTCATGGGATACTCAACAAACCATTTTTGTTTTCTGGTTATAATGACCATCACATCCATGTGGACTATTGCGTTGGGTGGTGTACATGTTTTCCCCTTCACTTCGGTTTTAA
The DNA here is from genome assembly GCA_000404065.3 of Pinus taeda. Taxonomy (NCBI): domain Eukaryota; kingdom Viridiplantae; phylum Streptophyta; class Pinopsida; order Pinales; family Pinaceae; genus Pinus; species Pinus taeda. Next base: position 143,481 of record APFE031658056.1, on the reverse strand, counting down.
CGACCATCACATTCATGTAGACTACTCCACTAGGTGGTGTATGTGTTTTCACCTTCACTTAAGTTTTAATGATTGTTTTATTTGCTATGGACTATTCCGCTGGGTGCTGGACAGACCTTTTTGGTTCACGTGTGTCTCTTCTTGGTTGGTACTATTACCTCTCACTTTACTCTCCCCCTTTGCAATAAGAGAACCTAGACACAAGTTACATTATGCACTCATGAGGCACACTTACCTTGTTGTTTGAAGATGCCAGCGTAACACTCTCATGTGCTGATAGCCTGAGCCAAGGCAGATCTCTGAGTATATGGAAACCTAGCCTTTATACTGGATGGGAATCCCACACCAAATGGTGTGAGGTTTAGTTGGGACTTCATATCGGGGAGATCCCCTTGGTTGATGAATTTCTAGCACCATCAACAAAATGTGCTAGAAGGAGGGCTAGATGACAGGTTGTGCCTGTAAAGTCTAGTTTGAATCTCTTATTTAAAATTTCTCTTCCTAAGATCATAATCCTAGGATGTTTTTATAAAGAGCTTAATTGTACCATCCCTACAGAATTCATTCATGACATATTTGAACTTAAGTTTGATAGTGAGGGTGAATCAACTTTTCGTGAACATTTGTTTGAAGTTATCCATCTTAGTTTTTTAACAAAGAAGGTTCTGAATATGTCATGGCTAGATTACTCACCCTGACATTCAAAGATCGTGTTAAACAATGGCATCATACATTACCATTACTTCTATCCATTCACTCACTCAGCTTACCAAGATGTTGTATTAAAGCCTTCAATAAGTATGACCACCAAGATGTTTGTGAAAGAATTCATCATTTAAGAATGAATCCTTATGAATCATTTGAATATTTTGCTGATCGATTCCTTCACCTTTGTTGAGAAATTCCTGAAAAAAGAAAAAATTGAACTCGCATTCCTTGAGAGAATAATTTAAATGCTTAGTTAATATCCCCTTATACGGTGAGCCTGAACCTCTTGATTTCCCTTCCTCCCCAACTCTTGTGGATCATGAGGCACCTCAGATTGCAGAGGAGGAGCCCACCACCCCATTTGTTCCTTGTCCTCCTCCTTTTCTGGTCCCGATGTGGGTTCCCCCTTACGGTGATCATGAATCTAAGAAATTTTCGAATCAATTCCCCAACCCATCTTCTTGTCTGTCTCCCACTTCAATGGAGGAAATTCCAGAATGGTTCAGGAAGCCTACAGTGAATACTCACTCCTCCATTCTGTAAGAGGACGTCACTATTCATAACTCAAGTCTTGAATCTTGTCTGCATATTTTCCATCCTCTATCATCTACAATTCATGACTCCTTGTACCATGACACGCTTTATCAATCTGCTTCACCAACTAGTTGTTCGCATTCTCTTGATTCTCAAGTTGTTGGCTCAAATTGTGATTAGGCGCAAGGCAGTCACATTACATTGGCAGGGGACCAGAAAGGTGAGGGCACTATAAATCATCCCTCTCTGTTTCAAAATTATCCACATCAAAACAATGAGCTTCCGTTCTTGAATGATTCTCAATTTGCTAATCTTGGTGGAACATCTTGTACAATCAATTCTTTCGATCAACCCCCAGTCTTGGGAAGTCAGCACTCCCATGCTTCCATATGTTGTGATGAACACCCAAGCACATCATGTGATATTTCGTTTTCTCATGAAGACTCTAACTCAGAGCTAGAATGTGCTCTGGTCAAAGAAGACGTCCATATTGAAACTTCCTCTTCACTTCACTTCCCCTTGCATCCTACCATTCGCAACGCATCTACATGCGATGGAGATACTCCTTGTTCTCTTGTTTCTTCATCCAATGAGTTATCTCCTCGATTGACATAAGGTGGTGATGTTGTCCATGATAAAATTGGAAATAGTCTAATCATAGAGTGTTCTACCCATTCCTTGTCATCCTTTCTTTTGCACGAAGACAACTCATCAAATTAGCTTGCCCATATGAGCTCACCAATTCATTTATCTTTGGACGTACCATCAGAAGATGCTCTTCAATTAAGTAACCTTATTGATGTTGAAGCTTGAAAATCTAGTGAAATCTATGACAGAGATGGTTTCCATTCAGAGAGCAGTTTTGAAATTAACAATAGCATCCACCCTCAAGCCATGCATGATCTAGTTCAAGTTTCAAAATATGATTCTACAGTTCTTGAAAGTTTTGGTACATTCTAGGGAGTCGAGGCACTTCAATGTCCATTGATGGTTATGTCACGACTCTGGTAAGCCCTTCGAACCAAATCAGATTTGGGTTCTCACGCACAATCCATCTATTTGCATGGTTTCATTCAGTGTGGATCCTCGTGTAAGAAATGTTTGGTATTCTGGGTGTGATCTTTCACATTTTCAAAATTTCATGTATGAATGAATTCATGAATCTATTACAGCTCATTCATCTTCGTGCAAATATCTTACATCAAACTTGGGTTGGGAATGTTCATCTCTCATGAAGTCATGGAATTGCGAAGTTTATCATCTCAAAGACTATCTTTGCCCACAATCATACTTATCGAATTTCCCTCTGCATGGTCAACTCCTTGGCCTTCTTGGGAACCTTGCACTACAAATCTATCTATCATATCTAGCTCATAGTAAACTTGGTTCCATTATTTGGCGCGTTCACAGGATTGTTCAAATGGATTTTTGTTTGTTCATTGCAAGCCAAGAATCTGACATCTCAACTAGCTCATCCGATCATTTATTTAGCTTGTGTGAATATCATTCAACTTATAATTTTCCCATCAACACATCCGATGACATTTGCTTCACACTCTCTAATCTTCATTGATTAACATCTCTCTTTTCATATTTCTTTCAAGCAAGTGAGGCACTTCAGCCTTCGCTGATGGTTATGGAAGGTCCTCATTGTCTTGGCATGACTATTGAGGATGATCAGATCTATTTTTCTTTACAATATTCCCATCATGATCCTACTTCTCGAATAAAAAATTCAACTTTTTAGATATCATGAGACTTTCAAGACAGGCATCATGAATTTTATGATCCAATCGCTAAATAGCTGGAACAATCTTACTTGGAACTCTCTGTTGTAGGTAGCAAGTTTCAATCCTTCCTCGCACTTGCTAAGAAGCTCGGTGCAAATGAGGATGCACATGTAAGAGGCTTCTGAGGTTTTTTGAAAAGCGGTATCCATCAAAGAGGTAACCATGTGAATTGGGTAAAAGTACTGGTTGTGACATGTCTTTCTTCCCATAGGCAAGACACTCCTTCCCATATGTAATTTTCTCAAGTTTCTATATTTTCTATTGCACATCACCTTTTATCTGTTTTAGTCGTTCACATATTTGTGGATGTAGGTCGAGAATGACTACAGTGACTTCACTAAAAATTTCATTACACATAACCCCAACCATCTAGCTATTAGGATAGGAGTAGGATTAGCTGTGTCTTAGTTTTCCTTTCCTTGCACTCATTTCGAGTAGTTCATTATGGTTTTCTTATTCCGGTTTTACATCATATTAGATTTAATCATATTGTTGTCTTGCTTTTTGATCTTGATTTCATGGTTTTGTGTCTTCTTTCTTGTTGCTTTGTTTCCTTCCTTGTTCAATTTTCCTTTTGTTTTCACTACATGAATAAGTGTTGTCCCTACTCCTGCGTCCTAGTTTCTGAATGTGTATGTGGCTGAAGTTCAAAGAGTCTTGTGACACTACATCCCTTGGCTCATCTTGTGTCCATATTCCTTGTGTTTGGTTGTAAATTTTGGTCGATGAAGTCTTGATGGAAAATACGACCCATTCATAAGGAGAGCTTTGGTACAACCATGAACCTGTGTCCAATCTAGGAACCTCATGCAAGTACTCAATTTTCTTCTCTAGTGCGTTCAAGAGTATCCAACTAGTAGAAATAGAGAAGGGGGAAAATATAAATGAGAAAACCTAAATTAGAGGTCTTTATATGTTTCTCTAAAGGAACAACCTCTCATGCTCTCAATAAGTCAGGATCCCTCTTCCACCCCAAAAATAAATATGTGCTTATGCACGGTTCTCTTTCAAAAATAACAAAGGTGAAAGAAGAGAAATGTTTCCTGCATAGAGAGTTGAAGCAAGCAACTCCACTAGGCTACTATCTAGGCTCCACTGTTCCTGTTGTTGATCTAAAGATGATCTGCGGTTGTCATTGATGTCAACCCAAGTAGCAACAGGGGCTACCCTGATATTGCAAGGGAATTTTGACTTGACAAGTTACTCTATTTTGAGCTAAGTATCTTCTAGATAGATTCTACTTGTCGAGATTTTTCCGTTGATATATGGCACACCAAGTAATTCTTCACGGTTTGAGAGATATTCATGTTTGAAGTTAGTAAACCTAGTTAGTGGGCTAAAACCCTATGGGGTTGTGGCATGGCACTCATAATTGGTTTTTCTCATTGAATAGTTAATAATTAATAATTTTTTAAGCTCATAAAATCCCTCCAACATTCTCTATAGAAGTCCCTCTCAACTTTATAAAAAGAAATCTCATATATCCTCCAAATGTAGTGATCGTGGAATTTTCACTATAACTTCATTTCTGCAAAGTCTTAGATTCTGAAATTAAAACCCATTTGATCTACAATCCTGAGGAACATAATGACCAAATTGCAGATCTTGGTTCACTACATTTTCAGATATATGATCTGTGTAAGTTAGGGTTTGTGCAGGTTGCCGAATTTCATCTCAAAGAAGTGACCTTGGGAAAATCATCATAACACTCTCTCTGAGAAGAGGATTAGAATTCTGTAAAAAGTGGAGGATAGTGAACGAACTTTAGTTTTCTGTATATCAATTTCAGAGATGAAGGAAGAAACAGTGACACGTGGAATGTCGTACAAGTTCATCCTACTGAACTAGTCCATAATTAGGTCATTGTGAGAGATTGGGCATAACTTTGTCTTGAAGAGTCCAAATCGGGTCAGACCTGTGGCATTGGAAAGAAGGCTTAGAGGGATTATATAGGATCACATATCACATGTTGGGAATATCAAATAGTAGAGATACATTGGATTAAATATCGTGCTCCTCGAATGCAAGAAAAACTAGATCAAGTGTTGTCAAGGGGTGCAAAGGACCAGACTTTCTAGGGAAACAAAGAGCAAGGTGCAGCAAAATGATGTAGCAGAGGTAAGCTACAGGTAATTATCTTCTGTATATGCATGTTAATATCTTAATTGCATTAGTTTCTTTGTATTCTAATTTGTTGTTTTTGTTTAGCTGACACATGTTCTGCAGGATGAGGTAAGTTTTGCTATTATCATGTCATGGGTATTTCCTTGTAGACTTTTTACAAGTATTATATATTCATCAAGAGAAGAATCAATGCATAATATAATGTTATAAAGAATGAGAAAGGGTAGCATGACAAGAGTAGCAATCAAGGTGCAGAACAACAACAAGAAGTTCACCACATGAAGTCTTCAAGTGGGCAGCGCTGCATACATACATTGTACAATCATTGTAAAAGCATCTTTGTAAAAGTTGTACAAGTGTCTATCTACCAAGAGTTGGAGAGGCAATTTCAGGAGGTCTAGGATCATCATTAGGTGGTTGTGTCATAGTTGGGTTTATGGTCTATTGTGTCTTCTTCTTCTACATAATTATATATCATTGTAAAGTGGACCATTTTCCCTAGTACGAGAGTCCATTCTTCTTTTATTCTTCTATACGGTGGTAAGGTGGTGCTAGGTTGGTGCATGAAGTCACCAACAGGTTCAAGCCTATGAAAACGTCAAGGTGGTAGGGTGGTTCTAGGGTGAGTTTTACCTCATTGGGTGTTGGGGCATCCATTCAGTCGACTACTGAAGAATATCAGGCATTGGATTGTCCATCCAGTGGGAGTTGGAGAAGAATGCTTTTCTAGATTCTAGGAAGTTTAAGCTTTCTTTTCAATTGGAGTTGAATATTAAAGAATTATTAGAAAAGCATTCGGTGGTCTTTGACCCAGAGGGGGTTTTCCACCTAAAATTTTTGTGCCTCTTGTGTTCTTTTATTCATCGTTGTTACTGCATAAACATTAATGATAATTGAAGATTAACTAATGCTCTGAAAATATTTAAAAGTGCTAATTGCTAAGGAATACTAATTCACCCCTCCCCGCACCCCCCACACCCCCCCCCCCCCAAGTATTTTCCAACAATTGGTATCAGAGCTTGGTTCCTTCAATAACTGTTTAACAACTAAAAGGAGATCATGGAGCATACCAAGAGTGGTGTACCTCTATTCAATGAAAATAATTATGCACTTTGGAAAGGAAGAATGGAGGTCTATCTCTTGGCACAAGGTTATGAAGTATGGGGCACTATTCAAAATGGCTTTACACCAACCGTAGATGAACAAGATAAGAAGAATTTGGTAAATGATGCAAAAACAAAGAATATTATTATCAACGGACTTATTGAATCTTCTTATCATAAGGTCTTGGGTTGTAAAACTACCAAAAATGTATGGGACAAGCTTGAGAATATATATGCAGGTGACTCAAATGTCAAAGAAGAAAAGCTTCAAATCTACAGAGCAAAATTTGAGCAACTCAGAATGAAAGAAGATGATAACATTGCTGCATACTTCCAACACATTAATGAAATAACCAACACTCTAGGAGGATTGGGAGAGCCTGTTGACAAGAATACTATTATACGAAATATTCTTAGAATGTTACCAGGAAGATTCAACCCAAAGGTATCAGTCTTAGAATACAGTGAAAATCTGGACACACTTAGCAAATAGGAATTACATGGAGTTATCATAGCATATGAAATGAGACTTGATGAAGAAAAGGGTACTTCGCATCTAGAAACTGCGTTCGCTGCATCTAAGAAAATGAATAAGGACAAACAACCTTCAAAGGCAAAGACCTGCACCTACACTTGCAAGTGTGAAGAAAAGGAAGATGATGAAGAAGGTTTTTAAGATGGAGAATATGCTTATTTTACGAGAAAACTAAAAATTGGTAAGGGAAAATTCAAAGGTAATCTTCCATTGATATGTTTTAGTTGTGGTGAGGTTGGGCATTTCGCAGCAAAATGTTCGAACAGAAGTGATGGAAACTCAAAAGGAAAGAAAGGGTTTAAGAAATTCAACAAGGAAAGAAGAAAGGATTCAAAAGGAACTTTCTCTCTAAAGAAGATAGTTCATCATCCGATGAAGACAGGGACAGTGAAGAAAAATCCAATGAGAGAGTATTGTTTATGGCCAAGCATAATAAACAAGAGGTATCAAACAATGAAGAAGAAGGGTTCACCATACAAGAATTTTCTAAGGAGGCAATCAAGCTTATAAAAGAGCTCAAGGCTGAGAAGATCCATTCCAATACTCTTGAAGAACAAGTTCAAGGTCTCAAAATCAAAGTTGAATAATAAAAATGTATTGAAGAGTCACTTCAAAATAAGTTGGAATAAAGCAACTGAGAAAGGGAAGCATTAGAAGCCGAAGTAGTCTCACTGCGTAAGGAAGTGAAGAAGGGAAAAATTGTCCAAAACTATGCCAGTAGCTCAAGGGCATTGGAAGAACTCATCAACAATGAATGATCTTACAACAACAGAACTAGCCTTGGTTACAAAGAAGAAGTAGGACCTTCTACAAAAAAATATAATGAACCTATGAGATTTGAGATGCATGTAGACTTCATTGAACAAGATTTGCAAGAACAACCTTGGAAGACAATTCCTCGACGAAGATTTCCATCTAGGTACCAACATATTGTTCATGGATATTGTTATTCATGTGGAAAATTTGGTCATAAAGATGTAGAATTTCGCACATACCCTAGGATCCAATACAATTCCAGGAGATCTGTCAAATATGAACCTCCCAGGGATCAAAGAAACATCAATAGATTTTAACATTTAAGAAGTAATATTGAATGTTACAAATGTCAAAACTTTGGACACATAGCTAGAGACTGCAGACTTGAAAATCCTCCAGAAGAATCTTCGAAGCCATAGAACGAACGAACATGGAAGAAGAAGAACACTGGTAATTGTGCTCTCGCACTCAAGGCTCAAAACAACAAAGATGTGTGGTATGTTGATAGCGGTTGCTCAATTCATATGACTGGAGATAGAAAGAAATTTTCATATCTGAAAGAGAAGAAGGATGGAACTGTGTCCTTTGGAAATGATGGATCTTCAAATGTTATAGGATCAGGTACCGTCAGTCTCAGAAGCAAAGATGCTCTAGCCAAGAATGTTCTATTGGTTGAAAACATGAATCACAATTTGCTTAGTGTTGGAAAAATGTGTGATCAAGGACACACAATGCTATTCAACTCCACAAAATGTGAAATCAAGAAAGGAAGGTATGGTAAAATTGTGGCTACAGCAAGTCGAGCTCCAAACAACATATATGTTCTGGATGAAGCAACTAAAGCATGTATACTAGCTAAAGAAGATGAAAGTTCATTATGGCACAAATGAATGGGTCACATAAACTTTGAAAATCTTATGAGGATAAGCAAAAAGGAAGCAGTACGAGAAATGCCGAAAATCTCAAAATCTTCCAACACACTATTTGAGGCCTATCAGCACGACAAGTAGACACAATGCGGATTCAAAATAAAAGAACACTTTGCATCACATCCATTGGAATTGATACATATTGATCTATGTGGTCCTATGAGAACAAAAGGCTTATATGGAGAATTATATTTCATGTTAATGATACATGACTATACCAGGATGACAGCCATCAGTTTCCTAAAAAAAAATCTAAAGCATTTGAGTGCTTTAATATCTACAAGGAGCTGGTCGAAAATGAAACTGATTTAAAAATAAAGTGTCTAAGATCAAATAATGGTGGAGAATTCACTTCCAAATTATTTCAGCAATACTATGACGAAAATGGAATAAAAAGACAAATTTCAACAGCACAAACACCTCAGCAAAATGGAGTTATTGAAAGAAAGAACAAAACCGTACAGGAAATGGGTAGAACAATGCTGAAGGACTCAAAATTGGATGAAAAATTTTGGGTTCAAGCAATTGATACGAAAGTCTTCATTATCAACAGAAGTCTTCTCAGAAATAATTGCAATAAGACCCCATATGAATTATGGAAAGGAAAATATTTCAGAATCTTCGGAAGCAAATGTTATATCAAAAGAAAAGATCAAAAGTTGGGTAAGTTTGAATCGCATGTTGATGAAGGTATCTTTATTGGTTACTCACACAAAAGAACGGCCTATAAATGCTATAATCTAATACGAAAATAGATAGTGGAGAGAATAAATGTTACATTTGACGAAGATAGTGCTCTAACAAATAATGATGAGCATCTAGAATCTTTGAAACTTGAGACAGAGGCTAAAAAAGGTACAGAGAAAATTATCGAACAAGAAGCAACTGTCAACCAGGAAGAAGTAAATAATGATCAACAAGATATACAGGAACAACAACTAGAAGCTCCTCCAAAGAGAACAAAAGAATGGATTCAAAAGAACCATCCATCAAATCAAATCATTGGTGACATAAATGAGGGAATTGGAACAAGAAAAGGTCGACAGCTTCATTCATCACAACAAGCTCACATTGCTTTTCTAGCAACCTTTGAGCCTAGTAGTTTTGAGGAAACCATACAGAATGAACATCGGGTAGCAGCTATGAATGAAGAATTGGATCAAATCGAGAAGAATAACACCTGGTAATTAGTTCCACGACCAAAAGATAAAAATGTCATTGGGACTAAATGGGTGTTCAGCAACAAATTGAATGAAGATGGACAGGTTACCAGCAACAAAGCAAGATTGGTTTGCAAAGGCTATGCACAAGTGGAAGGAATTGATTTTGATGAAACATTTGCACCAATTGCCAGAATGGAAGCCATCCCGATGTTTCTCGCCTATGCATGTTCAAGAAAAATAAAAGTCTACCAAATGGATGTTAAGTTAGCATTTCTGAATGGAGAATTAGAAGAAGTTTTCATCGAACAACCTAAAGGTCTTCTATTATAAGAAAAAGAAGGCTATGTTTGCGGGTTAAAGAAGGCTCTGTATGGTCTCAAGCAAGCTCCTAGAGCATGGTATGCTCGTCTTAATGGATATCTACATCAACAAGGGTTCAAGAAAGGTACTCTAGACAGTAACCTTTACGTACAAATAGATAAGGATAATTTAACAATCGTTGAGGTATATGTGGATGATATAATCTTTGGTAGCAATGACGATCGACTAAGTAAGAACTTTGCTACAAAGATGCAAAGTGAGTTCGAGATGTCTTTACTTGTTGAGTTGACATACTTCTTAGGGCTTCAAATATCTCAGCAAGAGAGACGAATATTTATATGTCAAGCCAAGTACATCAAGGAAATGCTCAAGAAATTCAAAATGGAAGATTGCAAACCTGTCCTTACTCTAATGGTACAAGTTGCAAATTGAGCATAGATGACTCATCTAAGGATGTGGATCCGAGGTTGTACAGATCTATGATTGGTATTCTTCTATATGTAATATCCTCCCAACTAGATGTTATGCAAGAGTTGGACAAGTAGCAAGATTCCAAGTAGCACCAAAAGAATCACATATTATTTTCGTCAAAAGAATTCTTCAATATCTAAAGGGTGCAACAGAATATGGCTTGTGGTATCCCAAGGGTAACAATATCATTATTCAAGCCTTTACAAATGCATATTGGGCAGGAAGCATTGATGATCGTAAGAGTACTAGTGGAGAAACATTCTATCTAGGTGGTTGTCTTGTATCATGGTTGAGCAAAAAGAAAACCTCAATCTCGTTATCTACAACGGAAGCAAAATACATTGTAGTTGTAGCTTGTTGTACTCAAGCCCTTTGGATGAAACAAACTTTGCAAGATCTTCAACTACAATTCAGTGAGCCTATTCCCATCTTCTGTGATAATACCAGTGCCATCAACATCTCCAAGAATCCTGTCATATATTCAAAAAAAAACACATTCCGATAAAATATCATTTTGTTAGAGAACAAGTTGCTGAAAAGAATATAAAACTTGAATATGTTGGTACAAAAGAACAAATTGTTGATATCTTCACTAAACCTTTACCTCGTGAAGCATTTGAATATCTTCGCTAGAAGCTTGGGATTCTCCCAAGTTCTAATTAGATTTTCCTTATTCAGAAAATAAAGGGGGAGTGGAAGTGTGTACAGGTCTACAGGATGGCTTTGTGTTAGGAGGAGTTACCCTTTACCATTGATGTCAAAGGGGGAGAGATGGTAGTAGGAGGAGGTGCCCTGATCACAGGTGGAGTACTTGTGTTGCCATCAATGCCAAAGGGAAAGATTGTTGATCTAAAGATGATCTCAGGTTGTCATTGATGTCAACCCAAGAAGCACCAGGGGCTACCCTAATCTTGCAAGGGAATTTTGACTTGACAACTTACTCTATTTTGAGTCAAGTACCTTCTAGGTAGATTCTACTCGTCGAGATGTTTCTGTTGATATATGGCACGCCAAGTAATTCTTCACAATTTGAGAGATATTCATGTTTGAAGTTAGTAACCCCAATTAGTGGGCTAAAACCCTATGCGGTTGTGGCATGGCACTCACAATTGGTTTTTTTCATTTAATAGTCAATACTTAATAATTTTTTAAGCTCCTAAAATCCCTCCAAAATTCTCTATAGAAGCCCCTCTCAACTCTATAAAAAGAAATCTCATATATCCTCCAAATGTAGCGATCGTGGCATTTTCGCTATAACTTCATTTCTATGAAGTCTTAGATTCTGAAATTAAAACCCATTTGATTCACAATCCTTATGAACGTCATGACCGAATGTCAGATCTTGGTTCACTATATTTTTGGAGATATGATCTGTGGAATTTAGGGTTTTTGCAGGCTGCCAAATTTCATCTCAAAGAAGTGACCTTGGGAAAATCGTCATAACTCTCTCTCTGAGAAGAGGAGTGAAATTCTAGAAAAAGTGGCAGATAGTGCACAGGATGTAGCTTTCTATGTATCAATTTCAGAGCCAAAGGATGAAACAGTGACACGTGGCATGCCATACAAGTTCGCTCTACTGAACTAGTCCATAATTAGGTCATTGTGAGAGATTGGACATAACGTTACCTTGAAGAGTCCAAATTGGGTCAAACCTGTGGCATTGGAAAGAAGACTCAAAGGGATTCTATAAAACCGATGATCACATGTTAGGGATCTGAAATCATAGAGATACATCAGATTAAATATCGTTCTCTTAGAAGGCAAGAAAAACTAGATCAAGTGTTGTCAAGGGGTGCAAAGGACCAGACTTTCTAGGGCAGCAAAGAGCAAGGTGCAACAAAATGATGTAGTAGAGGTAAGCTACAGGTAAGTATCTTCTATATATGCATGTTCATCTCTTACTTTCATTAGTTTCTTTGTATTCTAATTTATTGTTTTTGTTTAGCACTGACATATGTTCTACAAGATGAGGTAAGTTTTGCTATTATCATGTCATGGATATTCCCTTGAAGACTTTTTGCATGAAATATATATTCATCAAGAGAACAATCAATGCGTAATCTAATGTTCGGAAGAATGAGAAAGGGTAGCATGACAAGAGCAGCAATCAAGGTGTAGAACAACAGTAAGAAGTTCACCACATGAAGTCTTCAAGTGGGCAACACTGCATACATACATTGTAAAAGTATCATTGTCCAGAGTCATTGTAAAAGCATCTTTGTAAAATTTGTACAAGTGTCTATCTACCAAGAGTTGAATAGGCAATGTCGGGAGGTCTAGGATCATCATTAGGTGGTTGTGTCATAGTTGGGGTTATGGTCTATTGTGTCTTCTTCTTCTACATCATTCTATATCATTGTAAATTGGACCATTTTCCCTGGTACGGGAGTCCATTCTTATTTTATTCTTCTATAGGGTGGTAGGGTGGTGCTAGGGTGAGCTGTAGCTCATTGGGTGTTGGGGCATCCATTCAGTTGACTACTGAAGAATCTTGGGCGTTGGAGCATCCATCCAGTGGGAGCTGGAGAAGAATGCTTTTCTAGATTCTAGAAAGTTGAAGATTTCTTTTCATTTGGAGTTGAAGATTAAAGAATTATTAGAAAAGTGTTCAGTGATTTTTGACCCGGAGGGGGTTTTCCACCAAAAATTTTTGTGCCTCCTATGTTCTTTTATTAACTATTGTTACTGCATAAACATTAATGATAATTGAAGATTAACTAATGCTATAAAAAGATTTAAAAGTGCTAAGTGCTAAGGAATATTGATTCACCCCCCCCCTCAGTATTTTCCAACACGTGCGTGACTCAGTTGGGGTACTGTCCAGGTCTGCTAGCAGTGAAGCAACACGAGAGATGAAAAACTATACTATGTAAATCTTAAGCTGGTGAACCAAACTACCATTTCCAATTTGAAAAATTGTGATCTCGCTGAATCTTGTGTTGTGTTCAACTGAGTTGGTACAAGGCAAACCATGCCTATCCATGGCGTAAGTTGGGAAGCTGAAGTAATCCACACGATGAATCAATACTCGTTGATCGACCAAGTCCCTACACTGAACGAACTAATACAGAGAAGTTGGAATTTAACTAGTGTGTCGTCAAGTGTTGTAGCAATTGCAACACCCTCCAGAATTTTGGCCTGTACTCAAATTTTGGAGCCTACTATGGATCCTATGATCAGTCATTCCTTAGTCACTTATTTGGTAAGATAATGATCTCAAGCTCCCCTTTTCGATCTTAAGAGTCATTCATGATTTTATCTTTACATAGTATGTGTCATCTTTGGGCATGGGGGTTATCGCTTGTCATGCAAAGGGAAATTTTTTTTGCTTCAAGGGGAAATATGCCCAGCCTCTCTTAGCATCCAAAAACTGTGCACTAGTTTCCCCAGCGTTGTTCCCTCAGCTGGAACCCATTGTATCTAGAAATTGTGCAGTGTGTTCCCTCAAACATCATAGCTACTTAGTTTTCCTTGCATCCTAAAACTACGTAGATGTGTCCTCCCAGGGCCTCATCCCGCAGCAATATCTTGCATCATAAAGCTATGCATTTTTTCCCTCAGTTTCTCAGTCTGCTTTGCATCCTGAAATTGTGCAGATGTGTCCTCCTAGGGCCTCATCTCACAACAATCACTTCCCACTGAAACTGCATAGATGTGTCTCTTAATGATCACATGAAGGATGAGATGCTAGAGGACTCTCAAGGAGCTGAGGAGAAAGATAAGCAGACCAAAAAGCCTAAGGTATGATAGAAGATCGGGACCACATGAAGACTTCATTTGATGAATAACCCTTTGGATTGTAGGTATGGAAAACGAAACACATATTTTGAAATACACCTCATAGTGTAGCTTGAAGGACTACTTATCATTGTCATATCATTCTGTCTTCAATGAAATGCATGGTTGCAAGCATTGAAAGTCATTCCATGTGTTTCCTCTACGTGTCTTTCTCCCTTTTGCTCATTCAACCAACTATCATCTTTTGGCATGTTGATTTCTTTGTCATGCTTGTGATCTTTTTCTAGTGATTTCGAAGGTTTTTCTTTGTGTATTGGGGTTGTCTTAGCTATGTGAACATTCATCGCACTCACACACAAAGTTCTAAGCATTGTCATGCAAGTGTTGTCACAGTCATCGAAAGGTCTATCCCAAGTGTCGCACTTGTTTCTTTCAACTCTAGAAAGTCCCACAGAGGGTCATGCTTTGTTGTATTGTCCCAGTGGTTAGTGTTTTCATGTTGTCAAAGTATTCTAAGTGTGTGATCACAATGTCGAGTCATCAAAAGTTCACTTACCTCTCACACTTAGCCATTTTCCTAAAAATCTCTCGACGAAACAACTTCACTTCACCGGACCCCGACTAAGATGCACTATGAAATCTTAGCCCTCAGTGGTGCTACTCTACTTTCTGGAACTATGTAGTGCTTGAGGCTATCTTCCAGATCAGTTGCACTACGTGATCCCAAAGGTAAGCATCTTGTCTTCCTTCCTAGAATTGCACAGAAACTGCCTCACTTCCTATTTGAACTATGCACTTTGCAATAAATTCATCAAGTCTCCTTCCTTCTTGCTGGAACCCGGTATTGTGCATAGACCTGAGCCTACAGTGCTCCCAAAAATTGTGCAGAAATGTCCTCCTTTTGACTTCCCTCAATCGGGACTCACTGCTCTCAAAAACTGTGTAGAGTTATCCTCTGGTCCCTCTGATGTCCTGCCTTGTCTTCTCTCTGGAAACTATGTAGAGGTTCCCCTCACGATACCACCTTACAGTTGCCACTGGTGTCCTTAACTACATAATTCTGGCCGCTAGTGGCCTCTACACAGTTTTCCCCGACATTGAATATTGTGCCTCGAAATTCCTTGCCCAAGCTTGAACTACACTCTATGCAGCCTCACTGATCAGTCCTCCTCCCTATCACATGGAATTGTGTAGTGGACAATTACTGGACCCTCTCCCAGCCTATCATCTACCTCGAGCCCAGAACACGGAAAACGATGCATCATGCTAGACTAGGATGTTTTGGATTTGATGTCATCCCATCATGAATGAATTGCAGGAAAAGGTACATTGATAAATCATGGTGAGATGATGAATGGTATGAAGAAGGAGTGCACATGCTACAAGACTTGCAACTGGATGGATGAAAGAAGCAGCAAGAGAAAGGGACACATGCAGGGAACCATCTTGCAAGACCAAGACCATCGAAGACCCCGTAGCATCAAGCCATGTGGAAGAGAAGACAAAGCACACCCGAGAGTACATCCATCACTTAGCAGCACAACAACTGGACATGGACACCACAGATAGCCAGTACATGTCAGCAGTGTCATGTCAAGTTCTATCATGAGTTGTCAAGGCCACATCACCACTATGCGCCATATCTATTGTAACTGAATGTAATGTAAAGTGAAATTCCAATGGACACACACAAGAAGTTGAAGAGTCATGTCAGTTTAAAAGTCATAGGAAGTTCAACGGTCATGAGGGTAGTCCAAGAGTCATAAGGGTCAAGCATCACCCTTGGTTATTTATACCCTTCCCATTGTGTGAGCAAGGACTTTTCACCTTGGTTCCTCCCACATAGCCTTGAGAGTAGACAATCAATTCTTTAAGGATCGAGGAGTGGCTCTAATGTCCCAATACTGGGACTAGTGATGTATGGTGTATAGATGTGTCTTGGGACTTCTGGTTAATTCAGAATCCTATTAAGGCTAGCAAGTTTTTATGCATGTTTTGTAGATGTTTGTAAGACTATTCTTTCAGTATTTGTAATGCATGTTTGTTTCACTTGTATTAATATAGTTGAACTACTTCAGTTGTTTTAGTACTTACATTGTTGGGAATGTGTTGTATTGGTTATCACAACTACCTCATCCATGTGGACCACTCCGTGGGATATTAGACAAACCACCTTTGTGTATTGTTTATCATTGTTGTCACATCCTTGTGGACTACTCCGCAGGATACTCGATAGACTGTTTTTGTTTTATGGTTATAATGATCGTCACATCCGTGTGGACTACTCTACAGGGTGGTGTATGTGTTGTCCCCTTCACTTCAGTTTTAATGATCATCACATCTGTGTGGACTACTTCGTTGGGTGGTGCACATGTTGTCACCTTCACTTCGGTTTTAACAATCGTCACATCCATGTGGACTACACCATTGGGTGGTGTACATGTTGTCACCTTCACTTCAGTTTTAATGATTGTCGCATCCATTGTGGACTATTCAGCCGGGTGTTGGACGGACCTTTCTAGTTCGCATGTGCCTCTTCTTGGGTGTTACTATTACCTCTCACTTAGAGGCTCACTTTACTCGCCCCCTTTGCAGTAAGAGAACTGGACACAAGTTACATTATGCACTCACCAGACACACTTAACTTCTTATTTGAGGATACCAACATAACACTCTCATGTTCTGACATCCAGAGCCAAGGTAGATCTCTAAGTATATGGAAACTGGGCCTTTATATCAGATGGGACTCCTACACCAAATGATGTGAGGTCTAGTTGGGACTTCATATCGGGGAGATCCCCTTGGTTGATAAATTTTCAACACCATAAACAAGTTGTTGCAGAATTGTTGTAGCAAAGATATTAGCTTGCAGAACATAGTTGATGGAGAAGAGTTTATGCTATTGGGTGTTCATTTTGTTGCAAATTTGATGGTTGTGTTTGTGAAACTATTTTTTGGTGTTGAGAGAATTCTGTGGGTGGTATTTTTTATGATGATTTTCAAAGATTCGTGTTATTGAAAGTATGATTACAACGCTGAATCAATTGAGTAGAGAGTCTGGGATCCAGTATGAAAATAGATGAAACAAGGTCCGCATAGAGTAGAGGAGCAGTGACTTCATGAGTGTGGAGCAATGATTTCAAATCTTCAATTAAAGGAATAGTTTCTCAATCCAATGGTAGTTGGATAGTTCAATCGGAGTCAGGCAACGATCATTGATCATGGTGGCTTTCAGCAAATGGTAGTCCATAGATCTATGTGAGAACAAATACTTCCAAACTAATCAGTATAATAAAGTCTCCTAGTTGATTGGTGTTGGCCTATTGTACATGAGCTTGAGTCTATTAGTTGATGGGAGTCAACGAATCTATGTAAAATACATATTTTTTTTAATAGAGGATTCATAGCAGCGCATCAATGAGGGTGGTTATTTTCCCAGTGAATGGTTTTCCACTAGATATCTTGTGTCTCATGTGTGATAATGATTTGCGTGTTTATGTTCTGATGGTTTTATTTTAGTATATGTTTCTTATAAGTTTACATGCTTATTGTTTATTCATATGTTGCTAATATATTGTAAGTTGTTTCAATAACAAGTGTGTGATTCAATTGAGAAGTAATAAAAGGAAAAAAATGATAATAAGTCACACCACTAATTCAATCCCCCCCCCCCCTCTTAGTAGTGCTTAATGTTTCCAACACCAAAAAGGATAAAAAATAAAAGTCTTCGGATTTCATCAAAACCAAGACCAAAACATAGATCTCATTGTCCTGATTCCAGTGGCATAGATGGCACTCAAGTCTGAGTTTGTATGCTTAAGATATTCATAGTCAAAGTTTTGGTCAACTTAGCCCCACTAGATAAATTTAGCAGAGCACCAACTAAATTTGGAAGACAATTAAATCTGGAGGTTCAACTAAATTTTCCAATAGTTAAAAAAGAAACAATTTGACACCTTTTGACGATTGGAAATGGTTAATTTTCCCCTCTTTAATTTTTCTAGTTACCCCTAAAAATTAGGCAAAATGGTTACACCAATTTGTTTTTTTTTTTTCAATTTAAAAAAAATATATTAAAAGAGGGGTGGCAGGCCACCACCCCCACCAACCTTTCTCATGGCCTATTATTATATATGTTATATTAACATATGACCAACATCCATACCAAAAATGGGGGTTCAATGGGATTTCAACCAACCCGGCTTGTAGGTTGACCCACTCAACGAGCGGTGCCATGTCAAATGTAAATAATGCGCCAAAATTACAAACCAAATCTCACCAACAAAGCTTAAAAAAATGTAATATTTTGGGGGAGGCCACGGGGTTGGAACCCAAGCCTACCCCCACCTAATTTGAGCACCCACCAATGGCCCACAAGTCCGACATTAAAACTAACACCCGTAAAAATATATATAAGCCTGACTTTACCATTTGACCTCATGAACAGAGGAGCAAAACTGAGAGCTAGTGGTGGGAATGATAACCAAGATGATGGCACCGTGGAACCATGAATTAAGGAATCTTGGAGGAATATTTTAGATTTCTTGGTGCTGATTTTTTACAGTGGCAAAATTATGCTAAGTTTATACTCAGATTGATCATAATTTTGCCAGGAGTCTAATGGTGTGGTTAGTTTTCTGATCTGAGCAATAGAGCTTCCATAGGTAGAAAGTTGAGGATGGAAGCTTGATGCAGGAATCTGTAGGGAATCTTTTAGATTCCATAAGGCCCAACATTGATAGTTTCGGAACCAAGCCAACTTTATAGTCATCTGACTCAATTTTTCACAAGGAACATGATGGCATGGTCATTTTATTCATTTGAGCCATTGATTTTTAGTCAACCCTCAGAAGAGAATCTTTGAGGAATATTTGAGATTCCCAGGGAGCCCATATTTGACTGAGACAGAAAGGGGTCGAGTTTATACTGCATTTCATAGTTTTTCGAAATGAACACAATTGTGCAGGCAGTTCCTTCATACGAGTAGCCAATTTTTAGGTCATCCTCAGTCTTTGAAGTAAAAGGTGTATTATTTCCATGTGTTCATTTGATTCTGCTGAGATGATGATTTGAATCTAAGATCCATGTATACCACTTTTTGAGAGGATCATTGTATGCCACTTTATGCAAGATATTATTATTTGTCATCCTGAAAGAGAGCATATTATGAGTGAGAGTTTCATAGGGGAACACCTCTTGGGAAAGGCATGTCACTCTAGATAAGGGGGTTCATCCTTGTATTGATAGTTATTGCATCATGTACTCATTATTTTCTTGCAAAAACTAATGAAGCAACCTCCCCACTCTTGTCATCATGCCCGGATGACCAAAAATAACCTATGAAGGATCCAGTCAATGAACTTGATCAACAAGAAAGCCAGCTACAGGAAGAGAACCCATTCACCTAGTTAGGTAAGAGATGGGTAGCATTTTTAAGAAGTTGAACATGGATACATTTTGTAAATCACATGTTGTGAAATGATTGTAAAAGTGATGAAGTGTTTGCCATCACTTATAAAAGTAATGTAGTGATACTTTTGGACTTTTTTGTTGGTAGTTTGGGTATTGGTTTTTGTTATGCTTGCTAATGTAAATTTTACCAATGAGTGTGTTATAAACTCTTGGAAAGTATCGGGTTTTCTTAGTTCTGTTAGTGTCAGTCTTTCCAACCTTCCTCTAGAGATCAAATATGCTCTTACAAAGTGGTCTCAGAGTGTCAAGTTCAAATTTTGTCATTTCAGGGAGTCTTCAAGCAAAATTTGGTCACTAGGCATTAGGTCTAGGGTTTGTTTTCACTCTTTTCAAAATTGTCAAAATGTTGGTCCATGTCACCATTCAGCTGAGTCTATCATAATTCAGAAGGTTGTTATCATCATGTCAAGTTCCATTGGGTCATTTTACAGCTTGTTCATGCTTCAGTTGTGCCTAGGTAAGGTCCATTTCCCTCTCCTAGGGTTTTGGAGGTAATTTCTCTTGGATGGTCAAATCATCGAAAAAAACTTGTATCCTAATGTTCACACACCTTCCCCTATCCTCAATGTACTTTATTAAACACTTCCCATCACTGAGATCCCCCAAATTCCTCTTTTTTTCACAAACCCTAGTTTCTTGCCATAACTTGGCAATTTTCTAGGCTAGGCCTCTGTTTTGCCCTTTTGGACCCCTTCCCCTCACTCGATCTTTGAGCTTCCACTTTCCCCTACTTTCTAACATCCCTTCCTACTTCCAAAAATTTCCCCAAGAATTTATAAGCCCCTTATCCCCTTCATTTTGCTTCATTTCGACAAAATCCCTTGTTTCACACATCGGGATAAGTTTCACTCAAAAGATGTTTCAGAGAAATCAAAGATGAATTTTGGAAAAAGGAGAGCGGTTTTTGTCCAGAACATGCCAAAGAAGCAAAACCTCCCTCACTTTTTACACAGGTATCATGGTTTTAGAGAAATATCAAAAATACCGTTGCCTCAGGAGAATTGAATGCACCTCTGTAGTGACCTTGGGAAAATCACGATTTCTCCTAGCATGGTTGGCCAAATGACTTGTTGGATGAGTCAAATCATAACTACACACCAAGAGCTTTCTAATGAGCTATCATGAGCTCAATTTGGAGTTGAGGAAGGCATTCAAAAGTTGACTGCAACAGCACTCTACCTTGAGGCAGCCTCATTTGGCACATTTTGACCAGTCTTGGGAGATTTGAATTTTGACAAGGCAAATGAACTCCAAATTGAAAAATTCCAGTTGGGTTGGAAATTATGCTCAAAGACCTTTCGAAAGAGCTATTTTGCACCTGATTTTGACACCGATAAGGCCTCCAAAATCCTCCTACAAAATTCACTATGTAGTTGGGTGCACGCGACACATTGGGTAAGGCGCCCGGCGCATCAGGCACCAAAGCACAGTGCAAAATTAGACGCGCGCAGCGCATCAGAGGTGTGCGGCGTGTTGGGTAAAGCACGCGGCGCACTGGGTATTAAGCCCGAAATTCGCTTGGAAAGGCATCAAATTGCCTCCTCTCTGTACAAATTTGCAGGTAGGCTCACATCCACTACTTGTGCTTGGCTTTTGAAAGATAAATGTAATGGGTTCATGAAAATTTTGCCGTGGATATCCAAATTTGAAGCCCTCCTTTTATCAATATAAAAAGTGTTGTAGGGTTTGAAAACAGTGTGTTACCAAGGTTGTATTCTTCCTCATTTCCCTTTGGCATATTTGGCACTTGAAGACAAAGACATCAAGCCTTCATTCCTCATTTTCAACAAATCAAACATACACTTGGCATAGACTTTCAATACCATGGATGCGGGCACCAAGACAACGACTCTACAACAGAATTGCATGCACCGAGAGGGCACTAAAATGTCGAAAAGGGAGGATAGACTCCGAATCTTGGCCAAAGCCTCTTTGGCTGAGCATGTCACTTGATGAGGCACCTTCATCCCAAATTTCAAAGAATTTGGAGAAAATTTTGTCATTTTGAAATTTTTGGCTTGCAAAACAGGTTTTTTGGCTCAACGCATAGCGTGCCGCGCGCGACCCATAATATTGGGAGGTTCAAATCACAAATGGCTTGTAGTTTTAGATTTGTCATGATGAATTATACATGCTCAGCTATTTCCAAAGCATTTCATCAAGTTCTGGGTGACCAAAAGGCTCAAAAACACCATGAAAATCACCTTTCTGCCACCTTTTGCACCAGCAGGAAGTACCTCCGGGCGAATGCACTTTTGGAGAGGCAAATGGACACCAAATTGGAAAATTCAACTTGGGTTAGAAAGTAGACATCTAGGGCTTTCTAACAAGCCAACCTAAGCTCAATTTGGATGCTGGGAAGTGCCCCAAAAACAGGTGGAAAGGCACGCGACGCACAGGGTTTTTTGGCAAAATTTTCATCTTCAGCTCAGGAAATGCAGCCAGTTTGACCAGTTTTGACTTGTGATGTGAATTTTCACTCTTCTTGATGTAATTAATGAAACATGATGTTATTTTGACACTTAGTTACTTATTCTAGAAGATTCATTCACTAAAAGGTGAAAATTTAATGAATGAATCAGTTTCCTAGCATATAGGGGTAAGTTGTTTGACTACCTAGATTTCAGTTCCTTGTTTTAGAATTAGTTCAAACAGCTCCTAGAATGATGAGATCGACCCTAAGAGGCAAGTAAAGGGGTTAGGATGGTAAATATGATGTAATTTCTCAATCATTTTCAGAGGTTAGAGAGTTTGGACTCTTGGGAATAGCTTGACACTCTATTGTACATATCTTATCTGCATTTTTGGCAAAGGAAAGACCAGGGTTTTGCAACACTATTTGGGATTCATGTGGCTTTATGTGTTGATGGTGTGCTTCTTTCAGTATTTGTAAGTTGTTTATGTGCATCACTTTCCTTCTCTTATCTTCTGCAATTGAAACAAATGAAGTGTTAAGGTAGAATCCATAATTTGCTATGCTCTGCCTTTAAGTTTGTTTAATTTTCCATGTTTTCATCTGTTTATGGAGAATCCTTGAAAGTTTCTTGCTCTCCTTAACCTATCACCAGTTAGATCTATTCATTCAATCACTTTAAAGGCATCAAAACAATCGCCTATCTTTCCCCAAGTAGACCTTTGCAAAAATTGTGCCTCATCCCCGCACCCAAAATTGCCTTTCCCTTGAATTCAACAAAACTTCAAAAAATCAATTTCAAGCTTCTTGTACTTCATACCTAGCCTAAAATTAGTTATCAATTCAGTCATCTCAACCTCATTGATTACCTTTTGAGATTGACTCGGAGAGAGCCCTCTCCTGTCCTCGTAGGGCTAGCTACGAGGCTGAGCGTGGTTTGATGTAGCCTTGAGTTTTACCTTATTTCAGCCTAAGGAAGATTTGAGCACTAACAGGTTCATGTTTGGTCTTGTAAGGGAACATGTATTTTTCAAGTCGTACTATAAGTTTGTGTAGGACACAGGTGTTGGTTCATCACTTATGGCTCTGAAGTACAATGTTGAATTAGAAGGAAGTGTGGTATATTAAGGCACTTGTTATGTAGACGAGGAGTAAAACAAATTACTAATTGTGTTCATGCTTTTGGAGGACCAAAATATCCTTAGTGGGGAGGAATGATCCAAGTGGCTCCAGAAAGGCTCAAAAAATCAAAATCCTTGGATTTCGTCAAAACTAGGACCAAAATGTAGAGCTCTCTGTCGTAATTCTAATGGCATAGATGACACTCAAATCCAAGTTCGTATGCTAAATATATTCACAATCAATGTTTTTGTCAACTTGGCCCCACTAGCTAAATTTAGTAGTGCATGAACTAAATTTGGAAGACAACTAAATCTAGAGGTCTGGCTATATTTGATAGGAGTTAACAAAGCAACAATTTGGCACTTGTCGTCAATCGAAAATGGTCAATTTATCACCTCTTTAAATTTTTAAGTTACCCCTAAATATCTGGTGGAATGGTTACACCAATTTATTTATTTTTAATTTAATATATATATATATATATATATTATTATAATATAATATATATATATATATATAATTATATATATAATTATATATATATATATATATATATATATATATATATATATATATATAATATATATATATATATTATATATATATATATATATATATTATAAAAAGAGGGGTGGCAAGCCACCACCCCCACTGACTCCTCCCATGGCCTATTTTTATATATGTTAATGGGGGGCAGCGAGATTCACACCCACCCACCCAGCAGGCCCCATGTCAAATGTAAACAATGCGCTAAAATATAAACCAAAGCCCACTAACAAAAATTAAACAAATGCACTATTTTGTGGGAGGCCGCGGGGTTGGAACCTGGACCTACCCCCAACTAATTTGGGCACCCACCAATGGCCCACATGCCTGACATTGAAACTAATGCCCATAAAAATATATGTAAGTCCGACTTTACCATTTGAACTCAGGAAGGGTGAAGTGGAATTGAGAGTTAGTCATGGGCATGATAACTAAGATGATGGTGCCATGGAACCCTGAGTGAGCACGTAGACTAAGGAGGGTGGAATGAATTAAGGAATATTGGAGGAATGTTTTAGATTCCTTGGAGTTGATTTTTTACAGTGGCAAAATTATGCCAATTTTATACTCAGATTGATTAGAATTTCACTAGGAGTTTGATGTCATGGCCAGTTTTCTGAACTGATCAGCATATTTTCCAGAGGTATAATGTTGAGGAAGGAACCTTGAAGGTGTAACCTTGATGTAGGAATCTGCAGGGAATATTTTAGATTCCATGAGGCCCAAAATTGACAGTTTCATAACCAGGCCAACTTTATACTCATTTGACTTGATTTTTCATGAGGATGCAATGGAATGGTTAGTTTCTTCATTGATCCATTGATTTTTAGTCAACCCTTAGAAGAGGATCTTTGAGGAATCTTTGAGTCTCCTAGGGAGCCCATATTTGAATGAGATGGAAAGGGGTCAAGTTTACTATCAAATTTCACAGTTTTTCACAAGGAACGTGATGGTGTAGGTAGTTGCTTCATTTGAGAACCCGATTTTTAGGTCAACCCCATACTTGGAGGTAAAAGGTGTATTATTTCCATATGTTCGTTTGATTTTGCTGAGATGATGATTTGAATCTGAGATCCATTTATGCCACTTTGTAAGAAAATCATTGTATGCCACTTTATGTGAGAGATTGCTCTTTGTCATGCTAAAGGGGAGAAACTTATGAGTGAGAGTTTTGTAGGAGAACTTCTCTTGGGAAACACATGCCACTCTAGATAAGGGGGTTCATCCTTGTATTGATAGATATTGCATCATGTACTCATCATCTTCTTATAACAACTAATGAAGTGGCCTCCCCACTCCTAACATCGGGCCCGGAGATGTAGTCCACACTAGATGAACTTGGTTATCATATCATTTTTTACATATGATTCATGATGATTGTTTCATATTTTTTTCTTATTTCATGTTGATGGTTTGCTGAAATTGTTTAGAATATGTATTTCTCATTATTTCACAAGCAAATGTAAGTGTAAGTAAAAGGTCTTGTATAATGGGGATTTTTGTTTCAAAGCATTCCTGAAAATTTCCCAAATCACTCATAGATCCACTTGGAAGTCATATTTAACTTCCATTTAGGCCTTGGCACAATCTCTGGGACATCATTCTTCATGATCGATTGGTACCCTCCTTCGTTCATCGCTTCCTTCCACACTTTTTAGCTAGTTGCTTCTTCATATGTGGAAGGCTCTTAATTAATAAGTTTTGTCATGAGAGTTGCATAACTAGAGAAAATTTTGGGTTTCTTCACCTCTCTATATATGCCATAAGGAGTTGCATGTCCTTCTACCTCTTCTAATTTTAATCTAAGTCATGCTAGTCTCTTATTGATCTCTGGAAATATGGTTGGATTTGCTAGATCTTGAGGCCCTTCTGGCCTTCTGGTACATTCTATAGAACTCGAATGTTCCTCCCTTAAGGATTCCCGCTTTACTTCATCCAAGGAATCCATGGAGACTTCCTTATACCTCCAATATGCCACCTTTTTATTGAACGTGACATCTCGGTTGACCTCAATTATTTGCTAATTTGCTATGTATACTTTGTAGTCCTTCGATGACTATGTATCTGATAAATATTCCATCTTTCTTGAAGGCTCAATTTTTTTGCTCTTATCCTTAGGAACATGAATATGTACATGACAACTAAATATCTTGATGTGACCAACATTTGGCTTCCTTTTAGAGAAGGCCTCTTTAAGAGCCATACCTTCCAAAACTTTATCAAGACGTCTATTCTGAATGTACGTAGTTGTTTGTGATGCCTCCCCCCATAAGAACAATGGAAAGTCCAAATCATGCATCATGGCCTTAGCATATTCTTCAATGGACTTGTTCTTTCCTTCTACTACACCATTCTATTGTGGATTATAGGGAATAATTAACTCCCTCTTAATCCTAGCCTACTTGAAGAAATCAACAAGCTCATTTGAGGTGATACTCCTCCATTATCAAATCTCAGTATCTTGATCTTTCTATCAATAATTTTTTCCACTTCAACTTTGAATTCTTGGAACTTGTTGAATAACTCATCTTTTTTCTTTAATACATATATCCATGTCTTATGGGAGAATTCATTAATAAATGTTACATAGTACAACGAACCACCAAGCGATTTCATAGGCATTGCACCACATACATCAGAATGAATCAAGTCTAAATATTCCTTAGATCTATTGTCACTTTTTGGAAATGGTTTCTTGATGTTATAACCAAAAGCATAACCTTTGCATACACCATCACTCTTAATTTGTAGTACAGGAACCCATGACATTATTTTACTCAATTTGAGGAATGCTCTGAAATGAAGATGTTCATACCTTTTGTGCCATAGCTCACTTGGATTTATCTCATCACGTATTAGTGCTTGATTTGTTTCACTCACAAGTCTATACAGCCTTCCTTCATGAATCCCAATAACCCTAGCATCATTTATATTAGAGCCCTTTGACCAAACAAGTATTTTTTCATCCACAAAAGAAACTACATCTCCTTTATCTTCTAGAAAAGAAACATATACAATATTCCTTTTGAAACCTGGTACATAAAGGACATTGTTGAGATGCGCATTGTTACTAGATTCCATCTTTATGGATGCCTTTCCAACTCCTCTGACTACATAGATGTTATTGTCTCCCAATTCAACCCTTTGAGACAACTTATTTTCCATCATGCTTGAAAGATTCCCACGCTCTCTAGTCATGTGCCTTGATGCTCCACTATATGCTAGCCACATGTCATCATCATCTACAAGAGAACTTGTCAAAGCATAATAGTAGAAGAAATCCATTTCACCTTTGGTGTTCTTTGGTTTCTCATCTTCCTCAACTTCTATTGCGGAATTATGTTGTTTCCCTTTTCTTTTCTTGTTATCCATATAAGGACAATCACTCTTGAAATGTCCATATTCTTGAAAACCATAACATTGTATCTTTGATATGTCTTTCTTCTTCATAGAGGAAGAATATACCTATCCTAACTTCTTGTGTTGAGGTCCAAACTTATTCTTTCCCTTGTTCTTGAAGCACGCTGCAAGGGCTTTGACTTCTTCATCTTAAATATATATGATCATCAATATTTCTTCTTCTTGAGCACACATTGTCCATAGTTGTTCGAATGTAGGAGCTTCCTTCCAACTGCTTATACCTGTTGCAAAAGCATTCCATGATCTAGGAATACCATTGAGTGTTGTAATTACTAATTCTAGATCGGGAATGGGCTCTCTAATTGCTTGGATATGATCTCTTATTTGAAATATCCTTACAAAGTGAGAATCCATGGTATTGTCATTAGTCATATTTATGCTTTGGAGTTCATTCTTCAAGCTCGTTGAATCACCTAAATATTTTATAGTGTAGAGATTCATTAGGGCATCATACATATTCTTTGAGGTATCAAGTTTTGCAATGTAGGGAACCAAACACTCCCTAATGGAGTCTACTATGATGCTCATAGCATTGATGTCATCTTCCTTGAACTTCAATCTTCCTACACCATCTTCTGGTTTGGTAACCTTGCCTATAACGATATCCAAAACCTTGTTCTTGGCAAGAAGAATGTCTATTCTAACTTTCTAAGCTCTAAAATTTGATGCTCCCCATAGTTTACTTTCAGATTTCGTAGATGTAGCCATATAAACCAAAATTCAAGAAGAACTTGAATAAAATTATTTCTAGGGTTTTGTCAAGGTGATCTCAATGTTCCCTTCTTCCTTCACTAAAGCTCTAATCCCATGTTGATTTTCTAGTGCAATTAGGGTTAGAACAATATTTCTGAAATTTTCATAAGTACTTTTGATGTATATATTATTTTAGCTTATTCCAATTATAACTCATAAATTCAACCATAAAGAACATTAGAGATCACACCACATAAGAGAAGACAAGATTTACCCTGGGAAAACCCACTACAGGGAAAAGCACAACAACCTTTTCAATAGAGAAATTCTTCTTGTTCAATGAGAGATACACCTATACCTATGGTCAAATCTAGTATTCTCCTCTAAGTCAAGTCACACATTCAGATCTTGCACTTCGCTCTTGATCCTGCAATTCTAGAATTTCGACCTTCCTGTGCTAGCTAGTTGCCCCAAAATTTTAGCCCTGTTATAGTTTCCTTAGTACCCCAGAAATTTTGGCCCCCTAAAATAGTTGCCCCAAAAAATAATATGAACCACTGAGAGAGGGATTACTTCACACATTCAAGATACTAGAGAGAGAGAAGAGAGAAAACTCAACCTTATTTTCGTCCTTCTTGTCCTTCACTCACTTGCCCACAAATTATCTTGTGTGAAAGAATGTGAATTGCCAAATGGAGGAGATCAATATTCCTTTATATAATATTATGTCTAAGGTGAATGGGCATGTATCTTGGCTAGGGTTGAGTTGACTTGGAGGGAAGCCAAGTTTTCACCTTTGGAGCCAAAATTTTCATTTCAAAAATTCAAATTTACATCTTTTAAAAGTCGCAATGGGACTTTGAATCAAAATCAATTTTCCTTTGACTCAAGCATATATAAATATGATTTACAATGATAAATACGATTACATCAAGTGACCAAATGTACATTATGAATACCAACCATTGTTACAAATTCAACACTCCCGCTTAACTATGGAGGTATTCATAATTTTCATCATAGATGTTCTCAAATTAATCAAATTTCTCTAAAGAAAAAAGGTTATCCATTATTACCAACATCATCATGTATCATTAGCATCTACTAGTGGCCATAACTGGGGTGGTACCATGCCCATGGAAATTTCATCAACATATCAGGACTCACTTCTCCAGAGTGATCAGTCCTCGAATCCCTTAGCCTCTACCTAGGCCAAAAAATGTCAATACCCTCAACTAGAAATCACTCACTCACCATTCTTCATGAGAAATCTAGGCCAAGACCTCACTCAACCCCTTCCTAGTTGGTGATGGGGTATATGTGTTGAAAGGACCTCACTCCACCCTACTTAGTGTGTGATTAGGATCCAGGACCTCACTCCACCCTTTTGATGTGTGGTCAGGGTCCAGATGTTGAAGGAACTCACTACACAATGCTTGGTGTGTGATCAGGTTCCAGGACCTCACTTTACCATTCTTGGTGTGTGATCAGGGTCCTCCTCCAAGAGACACTCACTCAACACTACCTATTGAGCCCTTTGTATCTCTTAGACCCATTCTCCCCTTTGAGATAATGTCCATTCGTGTTGAAGACATATCATTACTCCTTGTCAATGAGAAGAGTAATATCCATGAGCCCCAACTTGTCTCTGAAGTACATGAACTTGTCTCTTGGCAATGGCTTCGCCAGAACATCAGTTGTCTCCTCATTGGTTGAGATTTGCTTGAGCTTATTACTCTCTTCTACACCATGTCGCAGATGTAGCATTAATTAATCTCAATATTTTTTTACCTATCATGGAACACAGGATTCTCAGAAAGCTTCACACAACTTTGATTATTGCATTATATCATTTTTGGTTCCAACTCTTGGCTTAACAATCTTGCAAACAAATTCTAGAGCCATACTTCTTCAGTACAAGCCTCATTGACTGCAATGTACTCTGCTTCAACAGTGCTAAGTGTAATCGACCTTTTCTTCCTGCTCATCCATAATACCATAGCAGATCCCAAACTGAAGCATACTACTGAGGTACTATTCCTAACATCAGCACTTCTTATCCAATCAACATTTGTGTATCCCTAAAGTTGTACATCTTTTTTTGCAACAAATCTCAATCCATAATCCATTGCACCATGAAAATATCTCAAAATATGTTTTACTACAATCTAATGCTCATATATCTGTTCTACCTAGAACTGGCTTAAGGTGTTCATAGAAATGCAAATGTCTTGCCTATATTTAACCAAATACATCAATGTGCCGATCATTCATCAGTACATCGATGGATCTAACAATCTGGAGTCGGAGCTGCTTAAATTATTCAAGTTGGTCACCATGGATTGCAGTCAATCATACTAAATTTTGGAAATTCTCTAATATATGTGTTCCTTGACTGAGGAATACTTTTCTATGATTTTCCATACTTTTAATCCCAAGTAATAGTGCATCAACCCAAGATCCTTCACGTCAAAATCAAAACCCAATTACTTCTTGCATTGAATGATAAGAGGCTTGGCATGTATTAGAAATAATTCTTCAACATATAATAGTAATATCACATATGCATTCTTCATAACCTTAAAGTAAATGTTCAGATTGACTTTGCTCTTGTTAAATCCCACTCTCATCAGATAGTTGTTAATATGATCATACCAAGCTCTTAGAGCTTGATTGAGTCCATATAAGGCCTTCTTCAACAGGAAAACATGAGACTCCTTTCCATACACCACTTAGCCTTAAGGTTTCTCTATGTAAACATCTTCCTCAATCACACCATTGAGGAAATCAATATTCACATCCATCTGGTGTAAATTCCATCCCATCATAACAGTAAGAGAAATTATGGATATAATATAGGTGTAATTGAAAACTAGAGCAAAGGTCTCATCATAGTTTTCTCCCTCTTTCTAGGAGAACCCTCTAGGCATGAACCATGCCTTGTATTTGTCAATACTACCATATACAGCATGATTTGTCTTGTAGATCCACTTGGAATTCACTACTGACTTCCCTTTAGGCCTTGGCACAATCTCCCATACATCAACTTTCATGATAGATTGGTACTCTTCATTCATCACTTCCTTCCACACTTGTTGGCTAGCTATTTATTCATATGTGGAAGGCTCTTCATCAATAATTTTTGTCATGAAATTTGCATAGTTGGAAAAACTCTTAGGTTTCTTCACCTCTCTAGATGTGCCATCAGGAGTTACATGTCTTATGCCTCTTCTAATGTTGATCTAAGCCATGTTTGTCTCTTCTTGATCTCTAGAACTAAGACTGGTTCTATTGTATATTGAGGCCCTTCTTCTACATTCTTTAGAACTCGAATGTTCTTCCCTTGAGGCTTCTTGCTTCATCCAAGGAATCTATGGAGATTTCCTTAGATGTCCAATATGTTACTTTCTCATCAAAGGTGACATCTCAGCTAACCTCAATTATTCGTTGCTTTGGTATGTATACTCTGTAGGTATTTGATGACTCGTTGTAGCCGACAAATATGCCTTTCTTTCTTGAAGTCTCAAGCTTATTCCTCTTATCCTTAGGAACATGAATATATATAGAACAACCAAATATCATCATGTGACCAACCTCTAGCTTCCTTTTAGAGAAGGCCTCTTCAGGAGTCATACCTTCCAGAAATTTATGAGGACTTCTATTTTTAATATACACAACTATTTGTGATTCCTCCCCCCATAAGAACAATGGTAAGTCAAAATCATGCATCATGGCCTTTACAAGTTATTAAATGGACTTTTTATTTTGTTCTACTACATTATTGTGTTGTGGATTATAGAGGACAAGTATCTCCCTCTTAATCCCAATCTACTTGCAGAAAGCAACAAGCTTCTTTGAGGTGTATTCTCCATCATTATCAGATCTCAATATCTTAATCTTTGTACCTATCAAGTTTTCAACTTCAGCTTTGAATTCATGGAACTTGTCAATTACCTCATCTTTTGTCTTTAAGAGATGTATTCATGTCTTATTGGAGAAGCCATTAATAAATGTTACATAGTATAACGAACCACCAAGTGATTTCTTAGGCATTGGACAACATACATTAGAATTAATCCATTCCAAATCTTCCTTAGATCTATTTTCATTGTTTGGATATGATTTCTTGATGTTCCTCCCAAGAGCACAACCTTTGCATACACCATCATTCTTGATTTTTAGTTAAAATCCCCTAACACTATTTGGCTCAATTTAGGAAATGCTTTGAAATAAATATGTCCATACCTTCTATGCCATAGCTCACTTGGATTTATCTCATCATGCACTAGTGCTTGATATGGTTGACTCATAAGTCTATATAGTATTCCATCACAAATCCCAATAACTCTAGCATCATATATACTAGATCCCTTTGACCAAACAAGTACTTTTCCATCCACAAAAGAAACTATATCTCCTTTATCTTCTAAACAAGAAATGAAGACAATATTGTTTTTCAAACCTAGTACATAAATGATATTATTGAGATGCATGTTGTTACCATAGTCCATCTCTATGGATTCCTTTCCAACTCCTTTGACTACATAATTGTTATTGTGTCCCAATTCAACCCTTTGATACAGCTTATTTTCTATCATGCTTAAAATATTTCCACTCTCTCTAGTCATGTTCCTTAATGCTCCACTATCTACCATCCACATGTCATCATCATCTGCAAGAGAACATTTCAAGGCAGAATAGTAGAAGAAATCATTTTCATCTTTGGTCGTCTTTGGTTTCTCATCTTCTTCAACTTTTATTGTGGAAGCATGATGTTTCCCTTTTCTTTTCTTGTTATCTATATTAGGATAGTCTCTCTTGAAATTTCCATATTCTTAACAACCATAACATTGTATATTTCATAAGTCTTTCTTCTTCCTCCTAACTTCTTGTATTGAGGTCCAAAATTCTTCTTTCCCTTGTTCTTGAAGTGATTTGTAGGGGCTTGGACATCTCCATCTTGACAATATTGGGTCATATATATTTCTTCTTCTTGACCAAATAATGTCCATAGTTTTTCAAATATATGAACTTCCTTCCAACTACTTACACCTGCTGCAAAAGCATCCCATGATATAGGAAGACCATTGAGTGTTTTAATCACTAGTTCTTGATCAGGAATGGATTCTCCAATTTGTTGGATCTGATTTCTTATTTGAGATATGCTAATGAAGTAAGAAGGCACGATATCATCATTAGTCATCTATGTACTTCAAAGTTCATTATTCAAGCCCATTGATTGACCCAAATTATTGATAGTGTAGAGATTCATTAAGGCATCATACACCTTCTTTGAGGTATCAACTTTTGCAATGTAGGGAACCAAATGATACCTAATGGAGTCTACTATGATGCTCATAGCATTGATGTTATGTTCCTTGAACTCCTCTTTTCCTGCATCATATTCTAGTTTAGTAACCTTCCCTGTAACAATATCCAAAACCTTGTTCTAGGCAAGAAGAATGTTTATTATAACTTTCCAAGCTCTAAAATATGATGCTCCCTCTAGCTTGTTTTCAAATTTGATAGATGTATCCAAACAAACCAAACTGCAAGAAGAACTTGAATAAAATTATTTCTATGGTTTTGCCAAGGTGATCTCAATGTTCCCTTATTCCTTCACAAAATCATTGATCCCATGTTGATTTTCTAGCACAATTAGGGTTAGCACAATATTTCAAAGATTATTATAATTAATTTTGATTTAGTTCTTATTTTAGCTTATTTCAATTATATCATTCAACAATTATACTTTATAAATTCAACTATAAAGAACAGTAGAATAGTATATATCACACCACACAAGAGAAGACAAGATTTACCCTGGGAAAAGCCACTACAGAGAAAAACCCAACAACCTTCTCAATAGAGAAAATATTCTTGTTCAATGAGAGGCAAACGTAGTCCTATTGTCAAACCTAGTCTTCTCCTCCAATTCAATTCACCTAATCAGATCCTGCACTTTTCTCTTGATCCTACACTTCTCGAATTTCAGCCTTAATACACTAGCCAATTACCCTAGAATTTCCACCCTGCTATAAATTTTAGCCTCCTATAATATTTTCCCCAAAAACGAATGTGAACCACATAGAGAGAGAGAGATTATTTCACACGTGTGAGAGGCTGGAAAGAGAGAAGAGAGAAAACTCGAGCTTATTTTTCTCCTTCTTTGTCCTTCTTGTCCTTCACTCACTTGCCTAGAAACTATCTTGTGTGAGAGAATGTGAATTGCCAAATGGAGGAGATTGAGCTTCCTTTATATAGTATTTTGTCTAGGGTGAAAAGACATGTCTCTTGGCCAAGGCCAACTTGACTTGGAAGGAAGGTGACTTGTCAATTTTTGAGCCAAATATTTCATTTCAAAAATTCAAATTTACATCTTTAAAAGTTTCAATGGGACTTTGACTCAAAACAAATTTTCCTTTGACTCAAGCATTTATAAATATGATTTACAATGATAAATAAAATTACATCAAGTGACCAAATGTACATTATGAAGACTGACCATAGTTTCAAATTCAACATAAAATCCATAACGCAACAAGATAATCATGCATAAGAGACACAAGTATTTCTAGTGGAAACCTCGAAGGGAAAAGAACCACCATGTTGTTGTTTCATTGCTCTGATTCTTTTATTAATTCTTTAAATATTGATTACATCTTTTAGTTGGCCACCACCAGCAAGGATCCACTACCCTTTTGACCTTTTTTCTGTCCACTACAAGCAAGGAGCCACTACCCATGTACTATCAAGCCACCACTTACTGGAGGCCACAACCTCCTTAAACTTTCTATGGCCACTTTTCAAAATATTTTAGACAGGACCCCAATTATCAAAGCAACTCTCTCTGTAGCACAATATTGATAAGTCAACAACAACATATCTCCATAGCAAGTCCTTTCTCTCATTCACACAATCATCTACAACTTATCCTCAACTCTGATCATTACTACCTACATACAACATTATATGGGACCTGCACAACAAACTATTATTTACTTATGCTATTCAATATGCACTAGTCAGCCACATTGCTTCTCTCTAAAATCCATCTCAATGGCTTGCTCTCTCAATACATCCAACTATAAGTCCTCAAGGTATTATCCTATAGATAATGTTTCTTTTTAACTTTACAACTTTCATCACCTTCTAGATGAGGAGAAAAATTTCTTGATATGTTTAACCATTTACCATGAGAAAAAAACATGGTAGAAGCCCCTGTAATTGACTGGAAAGTGCATTGAATCCGGGAAACTTCACCTACAGGTTGTAACGTGGCCTGTCCCTTAGGGAAGTGCATTATAATGCACCCTATAATACTAATATCCCACTTTATAATTCTCCCTGTCCATTGATAATTTGCATTACCCAAATTTCACCTCGTACTTAAAGCCTTCTCCCACCAGTTTGTAGCTCAGCGTCAAGATATGGGCATGCAACTTTGAGACACATACGAAAATCATAGGAGACCATAAATTAGACTAGTATAGAGCATAGAAATCATGATTACAAGGATAAACATTGATAATCATTGGTTTACATCAATGGAAACACTATAATGCCAACAAACTCCCCCTATGACATTGATGTCAACATGAACCAGATCTTCCTTCCTGAACCTGATCACTAAAGTTGAGTTGAATTTCTCTCCCACTTTGACATCAATGGAAAGGGGTTAAACATATCAAGGCCAACACCATTCCTTATCCAAGCTAAACATGTTCCAACAAAACATGTAATGGGTTGCAACCATCTTCCCCATGCTATTGATACTATACTTTTGCACAAATGAAAAGTTATTCTTCTAAGCATACCAACATTTTCTTGCAAATATCTTATCCATATTGCTATCCATCAACATTCATTGTTGCATATGCCTCCTTGACTCATGCAAAAATCTACATCAACCGAATCAAGGACTCCATGAAACATCATGACAATATGATAAGCAAAGATAACAATGTCAAAGATGCCAACACTCCTCCATTAACCAACAATGCACTAAAGAAATAATACAATTTTCCTTTTAGCAACAGCAACAAACTTTAATCAACTCTATTGTTCTCGCCAAAAACATAGAAATAGCAGCATACACATTCTATCTATCTCATATCAGTAACTCCACACTATATTTTACCAACACAATCACTATGTCAGACATGCTCTTTCCTTCTGTAGAAACAGGAATTGGTTCAACAAAAATATCCATGGTTATTTTATAATGAATCTTACCACTACCATTGCCTCCTTGCCACAGGCAAGGGGCCACCAACTAGACCAATGAACCAAATACTAAATAATGCACTGGACTTTTCCATGAATTACAAGGCAATACCAATATCCCACACATAGTTGCAACAAGACTCTAGATTCTCTCTCCAATGGATGCCCGACACCAAGAGAATTCCATCATCGGCCAAATAGTAAAAGAAACATTGTTACACGACTATAATACTGTACACACATGTTCCTACATGGAAAATTCATATAACTCATTGTAATGTATGCCTAGATAATTCAAACAAATAGAGGCTAAGACTCATGACAATGACTCTCATGACCCTATATAGACCCAATGATAAGAACAAAAATTTTAAAGGGATTTATCTCACACTTTAGGGTGCATAGATGGATGAAATAGAATGATCCACTACAAAATATACCAAACACCATGGCTCACCTCTATGCACAATCGATACTAGACTAAGATTGTCCTCTCTACAAGCCCATGCATGGCTGTCACAAATGCTACATAAGAATCCTCCCTTCAATGCATGCCTAATACAATGATATAATGCAAGTACATGAAATCCATGTGAAGAAATATGTGCTCTACATAGCGGTGATAAAATAACATTATAACACATGTTAGACTCTTACAACATCAGCATAGTCTAAGATC
Organism: Pinus taeda; assembly: GCA_000404065.3. NCBI lineage: Eukaryota > Viridiplantae > Streptophyta > Pinopsida > Pinales > Pinaceae > Pinus > Pinus taeda. Next base: position 106,738 of record APFE031658056.1, on the reverse strand, counting down.
TCAATAACAACAACTTGCAAAATTTCTTCAACAAATACATGGCAATGCTTAGTGTCCTAGAAGCAGAAAATATCAACAACATATTGAAGGCTCTTTGCAACATGAAAACCCTCATATCAGTATCATCAATAATCAGCAACATAACATACCAATTAACACTAGATATTAGCCCTTTGTAGCAAAATCATGGTAGTAGAACAACCACCATATGGAGCATAAACCTCTACAAGATCATCTGAATTAGTAGCAACAACATAAATACAATGATGAAATGGTAGAAGCATTACACATCGCTTTATAAATCCTCCTCATCAGTATAGACATTATACATCAATTGGTCTCAACAACATGGAGCCATACTCTTGCAACATAAGCTCTAGCTCTAGTTCTAAATAAAAAATCAGGAAGCAACAAGAACATATTTAGCAGTAAATGAGTTAATACATCAAAAAAATCTCCAATCAACAGCATCATCACAGAAACCCTAAGTGGATCTTAATCATCAATAACATCAATGAGTTTCCAAGCAAATAATTTGTCAAATGAGTAGCAATCAACCACCATCATAATGTTCTCAATAGCAACAACACAAGCTTGACAATCTCACTCTTGCTAACAGCATATACAACTCACTCATATAATAATGAAAATTATACATGGAATAGTATGAGCTATCATACTCAACCAAGTAACCATCAATATTAATGCAAATTTCTTCCCCAAGCTAATACAAGACAACTGCATATTAACTCATATAAAACTATGAGGTGACACCTAAGCCATGAAAACCCAAGACACGTACTCCTCAAACTTTGATAACTCCTGCAATAAACCATTGAGGCACTGGAAACATATGATATGCTCCCGCTAGACATGTGCCATATTCATATAATATCCACACCTTGGAAAACTCACTCCCAGAGAGATTTGTGCTCATGCTGACATCACAAATCCTATATCAATACCCTGATCATAATATCCTCAATAGATGCAACATTAGTAGCATATATCTTGTAGCATATAGTCAACATAAAAAAGGATAGGCATCAACAAACCCTAGCTACATACATCAATTATACTTGGCTACCATGTATTCAAAAAACACCATTAAGATCTCAACACACAATTTCTTATGACTAAACCAATAAATATCAATGTTAAATATAGAGATAAACTAGTAGCATAAAGTAAATCTTGCATAGATCCCCCTAAGTTCATGCATCTCTTCAAAAAGAAAATATGTTCACGTGCACTACTTTTGTTATTGATTCACCTTCAATGGTCCTACATGCAATATCATGATGTGCCATATGCTCCCCTTGAGGCCATGGGAGCCTTAGTTTCTCCTTGTAGACTCTTGTTGCTCCTTCTTCCTCCAAAATTTGAGGAGTTTATCTCTCACATGTGGATCTCTTTTTGTCTTCTTGCCTGGATTGCTTTGCATGATCTTTGATCTTTGATTGGATGGCCTTAAGAACCTTAGTAGCTTTTAATCTTTGGTCATATGGCCTACATTGTCACACATGTAGCACCTCATGTGACCGAAAAAAGGGGGAAGGGCTCATATCTCCTTATCTTCCTTCTATTCCTCTTTGCATAAGACCTACATTCAACAACCATATGGCTAAAATCATTGCATGAGTAGCTATAATCATAAAAATGACTATTATACCTTATTGTTGTTGAACTTCATGAAGGAGGCAGTCCTCCTTGGTTATTTTCTTGATAAGGCTTTCTATCCAACTACTTCTTTTGTTTCATGCTTCTGCAATTTACTACAATATGTCCATGCTTCTAACAGTTGTAGCTTCTCACATATCCCAAGGGTGAGAATGATTTTCTAGGTGTGTTTCTTGCCATGACCTTTGTCTTGTATTCCTTGAGCTCCTTCTTTTACTATTGGATTTGTTGATGATTTTCTTCCTTGTTTCTATTAATATTTCAGTCCTAATTTTCTTGTAGATTCTACTAAGTTGGTTTCTCCTTTTTGCATGATGAGATCTGATTTGAAAGAAATAGACTTTTGGTTACTCTTTAGTTGAGTGGTTTTCTTCTCTATATCACTCCTTAATGAGACCACTTCAGCTTCTAATATTTCACATTGACCTTCCTTTTCTTTGTATTTCTTCCTAGTTCCCTCTTCAACTCACCTTCCTTATTCTAGTTGAGTTTTTTTATTTCATCCTTGAAGACACATTCCTTCTCATTAAAAAATTGAAGTAGCTTTTGTTGGTTTTTATTTTTAGTTATAAGCCTTTCAATCTCAGCTTCCAAAGCCACTATTTTTATCTTCTCTTAATTTTAAAAAAATCATGATATTCATTTATCCATTTGACAATCAACTACCTTTGCACTTGGATAATCAATTTCAAATGGCATATTATCATCTTCTAGCTTAATATTCTCAAGAATGCCATCATCTATGTCAATACTAGGAAATGGGCATCTAGATGTATAATGACCATAACATCTACAATTAAGAAAAAATCCATCACTTGATATACCTTTGTGATTTTTATCTACATTCTTGACCAACAAAAAGAGGGGTTCTTCTAAATATAAATTTTTTTGTCTTGCTTATTACCCTTCCTTTTCTCAAACTGCTTCTTCTTGTTTTGGGCAATAATTCCACAATCTCCTCTCGAGTAGTCAAGCTCCACTAGAGATACCCTGCTCTGATACCACTTGTTGGAAATCATATCACTACTAAGGGGGGGTGAATTAGAAGTGATAACACTTATATAATTTTTAATTTCTTTTTTTTGGTTTACTAAATAACAATACACATCAATTCCAGTAAATCTAAGCATTCAATAACATCAAGAGTCAACATGTAAAATCCATATGTTGGCTTATGGGGGCCTGACCCAGGTTCAGAGTTATTTAGCCAAATAAATCCCTACACTACTGGCCCTTTCAGCATCAGCCCGTGGAGCGTGGACTGAAGTCTCACCTGAACTAGATTGAAGCATAATGACATATATATAAATATATCTCATTCTAAGGTGCGAAGCCGCCAGAGGAGAAATAAGGGGCCGGGGGCAAGGTCCTGGAGGGGCTTGCGCTTCCTAGTGCAAGGAATGTAGTGCTTGCTTGACATTAGGAAAGCAAGGACCTGACAGGGGGATCGACTGATAAGGAGAGGAAATTGACATACACTAAAGCAGCTTAACTCTATCTATATGGGGTAGGTGCTTAGGATCCACACCACCTATTGAAATGACTGGGCACTGTAGGTCTAGAACCCAGCAGAGGTCTTGACACTTGAGGTCATCAGAACTACTTCTCTCCTGAATAATGGAACCATAGGAGAGGAGAGAATATGAACACTTTCACCTAAGAAGTACTTATCTCCTGAATAGATAGTAGGAAATATAAGGGCGAAAGGGGACATATAAGTGCGTAAGGGTAGGAAGTACGTAAGGGTAGGAAATCTAGAAGCGTAAGGGGTATAGTAACTTGCCTTCTCACGCCAGTGGGAAAATAGGGGAACTGGTTCTACCACTTTCTATCCTGTCACTTTAAGATCTCCCATCAGCCGAAGGAGAGATTCTTTATACTGATCCTGCGGAGCTGCTTCCTCGCTACCTTATGAGCGATCGGGTTCATGGGGGGATGCTGGAACCAAGTTTCCGCACCCTTGAGATGGATGTGATGTCGGTTTATTCCAACTATAACTACCTTCACGCAGGTCGCTTCGTGCTCTATTCTAACCTTCAGTATCTCTGCGGTCTATTACAATCAACCTTCGCATAGCCCTAACCAAGGGATGAGATGCTTTCATGCTGCTATGGCAGCAAACTACATTATTCCCAGACTATGCTAAGTATCTTATTTATCTTGTTATCAGATCTTAGTTATCTTCGCGTAACAAATATTCTTACTTGTGTTCACTTAACCAATAAAGTTATACACTTATGTGCATCATATAAGCATTAAAAGTGAAATTCATACCCGATATAACAGATGCATAAAACAGGAAATATAGACGCAGAACTGATAGAAACTTCTCTTTATTAATGCTTCTAGATGGTTATAGACTCGAATCGCCCTGCACACTCAATTGTAGGGGTCTGCACACTTAGTTGTGGACTATTAGGCCTCTACGCACATAGTTGCAGAGCCTCTTCCTACTCTACAACCCAAAACTAGACTTTACACTTCAGAGCTATCTCGCATACATCATCATTCCTTAAACATTTTGTGATTAGCTTCCTTAACAACTTAGAGCTTCACTCAAAATTAAGTGTGGACAACCCTATGACTTTTTAATAAACTACGTACTCGGCGCCCACAAAATGTAGAGTCTTTACATTGGAATTACAAAATTGACCAAAATCTAGGCTCTAAGCCCCAAAACTTCCCTTGGGGGATCCTGTGCCCAACAGGCCCCCAACATAAACATCACAACTCGCCCTCGAGTCACTCTATAGGTGCGGAGATCTTTGTGCGAACACCTCCTAACTCTGATTGGATCGCTACAAGTTCGGCAACACACTTAGTGGTTGTCTGCTGAACTTCCTCTACACGTTGTTCGATGACTATTGTCATTGAACTGCTACCCTAAATCCTTTCCTGAGTTACTTGCAACTGCGTGAGTTTTGCTTCAATGGATGTTGTAATGGTATATGCCTCATCGATCCATGGCTATAGGCTTGCAAGGATGTAGCAGGTAAAGGCGCTCAAGGAGTAGGTGGATGACGCTCAGCATAAAGAGGCAGTTCACGTGCCTTTTTCTCTAGGCACTCTATGTTTGGGTCCTCTTTCAAGGTGGTGAGGACCTCGAACGACTGCTCGAATAGCTTTATGCAGTCTGTCACCGCACTGTCAACCACCACCATTGTTGTTGTGATCGCGATGGTGCATTGTTCTCTGACCTCCAGCGGAGTTGAAGACTGTGCCTTCAACTGTAGCTCTGCTATTTGAAGGTTCAGCTCCAGCAAAACCCTGTCCATTTTAGCTCTGGCATCGTGCACCCTTTTCGCTAAGTTTTGGACACGCACCTCCACTGTTTCCTCTACTTGGATGGCCTGTTAGCGCTCAAATCTACCTTAGGCTGAAATAAGGTAAAACTCAAGGCTACATCAAACCACGCTCAGCCTCGTAGCTAGCCCTATGAGGACAGGAGAGGGATCTCTCCGAGTCAATCTCAGCAAAAGGTAATCAATGAGGTTGAGATGACTAATTTGACAACTAATTTTAGGCTAGGTATGAAGTACAAGGAGTTTGAAATTGACTTTTTGAAATTTTGTTGAATTCAAGGGAAAGGCAATTTTGGGTGCCAGGATGAGGCACAGTTTTTGCAGAGGTCTACTTGGGGCAAAATAGGCAATTTTTTTGATGCCTTTAAGGAGAATGAATGGATATATCAGACAGGTGAGAGGTTAAGGAGAGCAAGAAATTTTCAAGGATTCTCCATAAACAGATGAAAACATGGAAAACCAAACAAACTTAAAGGTAGAGCATAGCAAATTTATGGATTCTACCTTAACACTTCATTTGTTCAATTGCAGAAGATAAGAGAAGGAAAGTGATACACATAAACAACTTACAAATACTGAAAGAAGCACACCATCAATACATAAATCCACATGAATCCCAAATAGTGCTGCAAAACCCTCATCTTTCCTTTGCCAAAAATGCAGATAAAATATGTACAATAGAGTGTCAAGCTATTCCCAAGAGTCCAACTCTGAAAATGACTAAGAAAATACATAATATAGGAAAGCCAACCCATTCCCTTGCCTCTAAGGGTCAAGCTCATCATCCTAGGAGCTATTTCAACCAAATCTAAACAAAGAACTACAATCTAGGCAGTCAAAACAACTTGCCTCTATAAGCTAGGAAACCAATTCATTCATTAAATTTTCACCTTTTAGTGAATGAATCTTCTAGAATAAGCAAATAAGTGTCATAATAACATAATGTTTCATTAATTACATCAAGAGGAGTGAAAAATCACATCACAAGTCAAAACTGGTCAAACTGGCTTCATTTCCTGAGCTGAGGATGAAAATTGTGCCAAAACCCCTGTGCGCCACGCGCCTGAGCCCTATGCGCTGTGTGCCTTTCCACCTATTTTTGGAGCACTTCCAGGCATCCAAATTGAGCTTAGTTTGGCTTGTTGGAAAGCCCTAGATGTCTACTTTCCAACCCAAGTGGAATTTTCCAATTTGGTGTCCATTGGCCCCTCCAAAAGTACATTCTTCTGAAAGTACTTCCTGCTAGTGCAAAAGGTGGCAGAAAAGGTGTTTTTCATGGTGGTTTTGAGCCTTTTGGTCACCCAGAACTTGATGAAATGATTTGGAAATAGTTGAGCATGTATATTTCATCATGAAAAATCCAAAACTACAAGCCATTTGTGATTTGGACCTCCCAATCTTATGGGTCGCGCGCGGCGCGCTACGCGTTGAGCCAAAAAACCTGTTTTTAGGATAAAATTTTCAAAATGAAAAAAATTTCTCCGAATTTGCTCAGATTCAGAGTGAAGGCCCTCTATCATGTATTGTGCCCCGCCAATGAAGCCTCGGCCAAAATTTGGAGTGAATCAGGGTTTTCCCGCCGTTTTAGTGCCTTGCTCAATCGCCTCTTTAGGATCTTCATTTTCGCTTTGCAAACATGCATGCGAGCCCAATAGTGAGTTTTCATATGACGAAGCATGTCCTTGTCTCTGTTTTCCTTCGCAAACAATTTCTCCAAATGAGTGTTTACCCGGATGAGCCTAGATTCTCGATCAATCGGTGTCAAATCACCAGGTCTCTTTCGGGCCAATTCTCGGTCTTCCTGGATTTGCCGCAGCTCATAAAGTGTATGTTCATCTTCCAGCTATTTGTTGCGCTGCTCCAAGTATTTGATCACCCACTTAGCCATCTGCAATTTCTTTTGTAGTGACTCATTCTCAGCCCTTTGCTCTCGGATGATCTCCTTTAGCTACGAGCTAGGAGAGCTAGCATCAACATCAATGATATCTGTGTCCTGACCTCCTGAAGGACCCTCATCAAACATGAGCCTCTTGCCCCTATCCTGGATCTGTACCTGTGCTGAAGAAGAAGGCGAGACTCCTTCCACATGATGTGGAGATAATACTCGTTGTGCTGATGAAGTCAACGAGACCCCTTCCACCCCGGGTGGAGATAGTACTCGTCGTGTAGATGCAAATAAGGCCATGTGGCCTTTCTTGTATGTCACATATGAAAGAACAATTATATGCTCAGTCTCAGGAATGTCTGGCTGGTGTGAAGGCGCTCCCTCATCATGAACTATTTCGGGAGGCAGCTGTAGCGCTGAGAAGTAGTCACGGGAGATGAAATCCTCCCAGGTAATGGCCTACTGTGCCAACTGATGCATCACTATGATTTTGATCAATGCATAATGATATATGCTCTTATGCTGATGTGTTGGGCTCTTCCTTTGTACTAAAGGAACCATCCTCTCTATGTTGCAACACATGAAAAACGGAATGTTCATCATACGTACCCTCATGAAATGCATCAACAAACAGACATGGTACGCATAGAGACGTGAGAATCTGCCCTCGCAACTGAAATATCGAATGATGAGTTTCATCAATGGTGCAAACTCATCTCTAAGGAATCTAAAAGGAAAAACTGCGCTCAAGTGTCTCATATACCTAGGTTTGATATATGGCTCATAGTAGAATCTGTCTAACAGTTGGCGTTTACTCCATTCCTCCCCTAAATTTGGTATCCCGGTGGCCTGAGCAATAGTCTCGGGTGACAAGGTGAAATTCACTCCGGCAAGGTTTACATGACCATCCTGTAAATGTAGAACAAATAAACGGACTAGTTCTCGATGATGCTGAGTTTGTGAGATCATCTCATAGTATTGGAAACATGATTGACGCCGAAAACAATCCATTGCAAGTGGGCAAGCTTGCAATTGAGCCAAAGAAGTAGGCTCCTCTCTGACATGCTGACCACTTTTGCCACCTTTGTGATACCTCCGTGACACATTTGGCACATTTACCTCCGGTGTAGAATCACTGTCATACTCCTGCTCATAGACTGACGTCTCTGACATGACTTTGAAAAAAAGATAGCTCGAATATATATGCTGATGTATAACTGTGTGCACAATTGACTGTAAACTGTTCTTTTGCTCTAAAAATGTTGTGACCAAGGGGACACAAATGCACAAGGGAATATTAGGAAAGGGAAAACATTAGGGAATTAGGGAATTTGGAAATAAAAACAAGGGACTTAGAGAAGGAAGGGAAATGAAAATCTTGGATTTTAGGGTTTTGGGATGTTAGGTAGGCATAATGTGTTTTGTAATAGAGATGAGGGACTAGGATTTGAGGGATTATAGTCTAGGATTTATGAGGGAATTATTGTGGAAAAATAATGGTGAATTTGGGAATGGGAAACAAAGGGAAATGGGGAAAAAATGATAACCTTGGTTACACTCTATTTTTGAAACCCTACAGCAATTTCATTGACAAAGGCGGGCTTTCCACTTGGATTTCTAAGGCAAACATATACATTAACCTTTGAAAATTCAAGCACAAGTCATGGATATGAGCCTACCTGCAAATTTGTGTGGAGAGGAGGCAATTTGGTGTTTTTCCAAACAAATTTCGGGCTAAAACCCTGGTGCGCTGCGCGCTTCACTCAACGCGCCGCGTGCCTCTGATGCGTCGCGCGCGTGTATTTTTACACTGCGTTTTTTAGCCTGATGCGCCGTGTGCCCCAGATGCGCCGGGCGCCCAGTCCAATGCGTCGTGTGCCCCTAAATCTACTCCAACTTCCTCACAAACTCACAATTTCTCTTTGGAATGGTGTTCTTCACTCTTGGCATGTGGAATGAGTTGAAAATGATGTGAAATATCTTTGTAAAGACTCCCTTTTGATTTTTGCTTGGTCCATAACCCATTTTGTTATGTTTTGTCATTGACACTTTTTCAGGATTAATAGACTTCTGACCTTTTTGGTTTCCTCCTTAAATTTGGTTGAAATAATGATTTTCTTTGACAATTTTTGCAGGGATAGCTGTGATATGATCTGACAAAGGAGACCAAGGTTGCGCTTGGATGATTCAAGAACTGAAATTTTTGAAAATTTTTATAAAAAATGAGATGACGACTTATCTTCAAAATAGAGTTTTGAAGAGAAGTCCTAATTTATCTGTATAATGATGAAAATTATTGAGGTAACCATCTATCGAGGACATCCCTCTGGCCTACTAGTCTTCTTAGAATTTGCAAAACAAGATTGACTCAACCCTAGACCTAATGACCAAGAACCATTGTTATGACCTAGAAATTTGAAACAGGACTGTAAATGACCTTTCAAGACTTATTTTTATGAATAGACCTGAACCAGCAGTGCCAAGCACGAGGGGAATGAGTAACACAAACCATTCCATCAGAGTTATGGCATGCCTAACGAACTGTAACTGATCGAAACTAATGGGACACCTAAACATGAAATGCAAAAAAGAGCTTTGATCTCTGATGGAGGGATAACTAGACCGACTCTAACATGGCCAACTCCAGGACCATCTGGTAGGCTTCCTCCACAACCTGCAGTATTTGTCTCTTTTGCGCTACTACCTCGTTGCGCTACAGCCTCAACTACTCAATGTTGATGTGCTGCTTTCTCATTACCTGTATAGGGTGACTCTCCCTGTCTCGAAGTTCTGCAGTGACTCCATCCTGCAAAAGATAGAGTGTCTCCCAAGAGAGCACAACCATGTTTAACCCGACCCCTTTCAATATGCTGACCATAGGCCTATCGGCCTCATTCTCTGTCATGAGTGCTCCATCTAGTAGCATTATTGTGTTGGCCACCCTGGCGCATAGCATTTCCTCAACAGGTGAAGTGTCGACTGTGAGGCTAGTGGACACTGTGCCAGCCTGTGGGGTGCGGCACCTAAAACTCCTGTATTTGTGTCTGGAGAGCCCCTAATACCAACTAGTGTTGTTCCTCAAACTGCTGGAGAGCCTTCAGAGTGACATCCCTCATTGTTTTGCTAATATCGTGCAAGTCTCCTTCAATAAGGGTGATAGGGTTAGAAGATGTTTTCAAGGCCTTTGTCTTCTTTCACAGCCCTACCTACTCTCATGGTCATGGATGCTTTAGCTGGGTGGATGTTGTCTGCCGATCCATGCCACCTTGTTCTGTATCGGTCTCTAGCTCGGGAAAAGGCGACTTTTGTCCTTCGCACTTTTCTTCTACTGTCTTTTGTTGCTCCTCGGCCAACTTCACAGCGTCATGCATCGCCTAGGCCTTAGCTACTGCTTCTTCCTTCCTGTGCTTTTCCGCGAGTTATGCCATCTGCAATTTCATCTCTTCCTTCTTCCGCTGCACGACGGACTTATCTGCTTCCACCACAGAGCCAGCTGGAGCATGCCACTCTAGCAACCAAGAATCAAGGACTGTGAAAATTACATCATTGGTTGCTAGGTATGGTAAATCATGCCATGTCTTCATGGGGTCCTTCCGCACCCTAATGAAGACATGGTGGAAATTTTCCTTGAACTCTGCAAAGCTCTGTATACTGTTGTATACCATGGGTGATAACTGTGGCTTGTCGTTGATCCCCATCTTAATGTTCATCTCCATGAGCACCAAAAGTATATTTCTCTCCCTTATCATTTGTGTGTCCCTGGTTTCCCACGGCAAAACATACTTTGCTGCCTTTGGAAGGTCCTGCGTGATCGATGGAAACTGGCTATCTTTGGGCAACTACTATGCCACCATTACTATCAACAATAGGAGCCATGCGTAATGAAATGTTTTTCCCTGCTCCTATGCCTTGCGACAGTTCACAAGGAACTCACCGCATAGCTAGCTTTCCTAATTGAATTGGACCCCTTCTACGCATTGTGCTGCTACTGCAACCACTGGCGAGAGCACCTCATCCGTGCAACACTTTCGCATCACCTTCCCTGCCAATATCTGTGTCACAAACTTGACTGCAAGGTTGTTGATGCTAGAGATGGTGTACCCTTGCTTCTTTTTCTCCAACTTAAATTTCTTTTCATGGCCTCTGTGATGGCCAACTCACCTCCTTTTCCCTCCGAAATGTTTGCTGGGTCCTCCCCTGCGCAAGGGAGTTGTGTGATCCAATGAATCAGATGGTCTCTGATGGGGATGGGCTCCTCCAGCCACAAGCACCCATCATGCACCAAGCAGAGCAGCTACCTGATGATGAAAATGGTCACTGGGTTGTGGTGGTAATGTAGCACCTAGAGCAGGTCTAGCAACCCTGCTTTCTCAACACCTCTGAGCCATTTGCATGGCTCCAACTCTATTATTCCATTGAGCGCATCTATCTTCTGGCACATTAGTTGTGTGGTCACTAAATGTGGGAACTTCTCATGGTCCATGAGGTCCCAGTCTTCAAATTTGAATACAGGAACCCGTCCCAAGTGCGCTCATTCAAAAATAATATCATCTAGGAGCAGCGAAGTTTGCAGCAAGCTATTGCTCTCATCTATATCCTTGGGCACCTTGGCTTTACCCTTTCGTAGAGGAACATATGCAAGCAGCCCGGTGAGAGGGTCTACACCCTAGGTTTCGACTTCCATCTCTACATCCTCCTTCTCCACCAGGATTTCTTCAAACTCTCCCCCCTCATTGGCCTTTAAATTGATGGCCTTCCCCTTTTCCTCCATTGTGAGCTTGGCCCTCAACGGATTTCTAGGCGAGACACACACCGGTATCATGGCCTACTTATCCTTCTTAGGTCTCGGCATGCACAGTGATTTAGGGACCTCTGCGATTATTCTGACTCTCTCTGGGGCTTCTACTTAAGCAATTTCCTGCATGGCTACCTCGGGTCTCACTACGTCTGTATCCATGGCTTCTTTGGGTGCTACCATAGTGTGATTCCACAGTTCTCTCACTATCTCGGGTAGTTGCTCAAGCAATGAATTCACTTTTAGAATATCGAATAAGTCTCAGTTCATGAATATTTAAGCACGCAACAACTTAGTTCTCAAATTGCCAAGTGTTGTTTGCTGGACATCCATTTGTAATTTATAGTGACTTTTGAATTTGAATTCGACTGTTCCCCCCACATTTAGTCCATTAATGATAGATTGGCAGTAGATTTTCAAGAATCTAGCCCATAAAGTTCGCCTTAAATGCTTGCCGCCTGCTCCATTTGGCCTCAAACCAAGCATCACATCATGAATAGTGATTGTAACGGTCACTTTCCGGTAGACCTACGCGCTAGTGCAACTGTCTTCACACTATCACGGACCCTATGCCACTTCGCTACTATGTGCAGTCCTGACATCACGTAGTTCCCGGGGAGAGTATTTTATAGTCCCACGCCTCCTTTCAGCTACCTTGAGCGCTAAGACTATGCTGTTGTCGGCTAGTCAGATGGTCGGGCCACCTGTGTATGGCTTCAAACGACTTCCATTCACTTTTCCTTAGAAGGGATCGCCATTCAACTTTACCAAATGTATCACACCACCATCTGTAATCTCCTTAATAACATACGGCCCTAACTAGTGCATTCTGAATTTCCTTGGGAATTTATCAAACTTACTATCATTCAACAAAACCATATCGTTTACCTTGAATGTGCGCAGATTCATGTGTCGATCGTGCCATGCCTTTTCGTGCTACTTTTGGACCTGCTGGTGGAATCCAGCCAAAAATCGTTCTTCTTCGAGCTCTTCCAGTTGCGCAAGCCTCTCCTCCAGGGCTCCATGATCCATCATACCTGTGAGCAGTGCTATGCGCAGACTAGGCACGATATATTCCATAGGCATTACGGTTTCCACTCCATAGACAAGCCTAAAAGGTGTCTATCCCGTCATTTTCTTACATGTCATTTGATAAGCCCATAACACTACAAGTATGCATAGGTCCCAATCACTTCACTGCACATTGCATACCTTGGTCAACATGGTTTCCAATACTTTCTTGAATGCTTTTGCTGACCCATTAGCCTGTGGGTGATATGATTTTCTCTTCTGGTGATACACCTGAAACTCTTCCATCAGCACATTGATTGTTTCGTTCAGGAAGTGTGTGCCATGATCGCTCATCAAGATCTTTGGACATCCAAATCATGTCAGTACATGTTCAAACAGAAACTTCGTAGCAGTCATGCTCCTGCAATCCTTCACTGGCTTCTCTTCTACCCAATGAGTTAGATACTCCGTCGCAATGGTAATGTACCTTGCACCTGTCTTTCCTTGAGGTTTGATGGGTCCTACAAAATCTATTCCCCATTTTTTGAAAGGTCGCAACGTCATTTGTGGATTCAAAGGCATCTTGTCCCTCCGCAATGACCTACCTGTTCTCTGACATACATCGCATGCCTTTTAATATGCTTTTGAATCCCGATGGAGGGTTGGCCACCACAACCCTGCACGTAGAATCTTTTGTGTGGTTGTTCTTCCTATATAATTTCCTCCTGCAATGCCCCCATGAGTGTCTACAAGGATGCTACTTCGTTCAAATTCAGGTACATACATTCACAGTGTTTCATCATTCCCCATCTTGTATAGATGCCCAATAATGACAAAGAAATCTGTCATGTGCACCACTAATTCCTTCTTTTGCTAGACAAAGTATCCTTTCAGTGTAGTTCCAGCTGTTAGAAAGTGAATTACATCTTCAAAATGTCCATCCGCTACGCACACAGTAAAGAGCTGCATGTCAGATAATCCTTCCTCAAAATTAGTAGGTTCCTCTCCAGTCTCAATGCACGATAGGTGATATGGTCTCGTGTTCAATCGTCTAGGCTTCACAACAACTTCAAAATCATATTCTTGGAATAAAAAAAGCCATCTACAAATGCGTCCCCCTAACACAAGCTTATTGACCAAGTATTTTAGCGCGGAGTGATTTGTATACATCTTAAAGTGACCTCCTAGGAAGTAGTGTTGATACTTCTAGAGCACATACACCATAGCTAGTCCTTCGCGCTCAATGGTGGAATAGTTGTTCTTTGATTTAGATAATCTACGACATGTGAACGCGATAGGGTGATCTAAGCCTTCTTCGCCATCCTGTATTAGTACTGCCCCCAACACTATACACAACGCGTCAACATGGACATGAAACTCTTTCTTCTAGTTTAGGAAGACAAGAATTGGTGAGTAACCATATTTTATTTCAATATATCCAGGCTTTTCTTACAGTCATCGTTCCAGCAGAATGTGACATCCTTTTTCAACAATTTTTCCATCAGCATGGTGATCTGGACATAGCCTTTGATAAACTTTTTGTAATATCCCGTATGTCCAAGAGTAGCGTGCAGCTGTTTCACACTTCTTGGCACTTCCAAGTTCAGAATCACCACGATCTTCGTAGGGTCGACCATCAACCCTTGTCTACAAACCACATGCCCCAATAGGTTCCCAAAAGGAACAAGAAACACACACTTCTTGAGGTTGAGCGTGATCTGGTATCTTTGACAGGTATCTAGCATCAAGCACAAGCTCACTACATGGCACTTAACTAGCGCAAATATAGTCCAGTCATCAAAATAGACCTCCAAGAACTTACGAATATATTCTTTAAATGTCACAACAACCACGTGTGAAAAGATGGCCAACACATTCTTCAATCCAAACAGCATGACAGTATATTGAAAGCAACCCCACTAAGTCGCAAAGGTTGCATTGCTCCTATCCTTCGGTGCAATTTTTACTTGGTGGTACCCAGAGAACCCATCAGTGAAAGAATATGCTTCCTAACCTCCTACATTGTCCAACACTTCATCCATGAATGGAGTTGGGAATGGATCATGCACACAAGCGTCATTCAATTTTCTGAGATCCACACATATCCTTATCTCATCCTTCTGCTTCTTCTCTTTTACCACGATTGGGGTTACCCAATCAGATTCTTCCACAGGCTCAATGATGCCTACTGCAAGCATTTTTTCTAGTTCTACACATACATTTTCCTTGTATTTGGATTTAAGCAGTAAGGCCTCTGCTTAACTGGCTTCGTGTCGAGCTTTAATGTGATCTTTGTCATTCCTAGATCTCTTATTATCCCTTTCAAATCCGTAAACTTGGTCAGGAATAAGTCCTGATATTCGTGAAGTAATTCAGTGACCTTATCACTGTCATGTCATCCCAGTAGTCTCCAATCTTCGTGAATTTGGATTCTGCCTCCGTACCAACGTTTACCTACTTAGTTTTCACCGGTGTAGTTATATCAAGGTTCTCAATTTGTGGTCCTTGAACCTCACTGTGGCCTTCTGTTTCTAGAATGCTAATATTCTATGAATCCTCATCCTCCTCTTCAGCAATTACATTATAACATTCCAACGTGTGACTCAGCTGAGTATCCCATTCAAGTTGAATTAAGTCTACCGGCTCTTGTGGTATCCTAAAGATGGCTGCTTTTTATACCTCTTGTAGTGCTTCATCAATATTGTCCCACCCATCCTCAAAACTGAAGGTCATCATGAACCCTTCATGCAAGATATCCCATTCACCTGTCCCATGGTGGAGCTCTATTTCTATATACCAGTTCATTGGTATAACATCTAGGGTATGACAGAATAGGTGCACCCACTTAGGTTGTGGCTTTTCTCCATAGGCCTGCGTCCACTTGGCCAAATTCACACGTGGATAATCTTGCTCATCATACTTGTCTATTAGTCACACCTTAGGCTTCCCAAATCATACTTGCATCATTCTCCTACATTCGCACCAATCATCAAAGCTTCCTTTGTGCGTACCCCACCATCTCGCGGGCATATCGCACAGTACCCAGTCCAAGGCCTGGAAGCAATGCTTTTCTGGCACCTCCCTTTCAAATGCATCCAAGAAGGTATCTACCTCATTTAGACCATCATAAGTGGGTAGATATCTTACTTCTATCGACACGCAGTGCAACAACCTTATCATCATATTTCAGTTCAGCATAGTTACTTTGTTTAACCGATTCTGCCAGCATTCTATTTCTTCATCAAAATCCAAAGTGCAGTAGTTTTTACACTCCCATGTAATCTACCCATCCGTAGTGGGATTCACCTAGTCTTGGTCTCACGCTGTTATATTGTAGATACAATCCAGATCATCATCACTTTGATAGTCGTGAACCAGCTCTATATAGCGCGATCCTTTAGCAAGGTCGAGGGGTATAATTACGCGCAGTGACCTTTTCTCAAAGATCATTTTTCACTTCTTCAGATTGATTACCCCATTCATATCAGTGGCCCAATTAATTCCTAGGAGCGTGAGGTAGGGATTGCTATCATCAACAATCTCTATTACCTCAAAATCCACCAACATGCTCACTCCCTCAATATCCACAGTTATTCTCTGCAATCACCCCATGTGTATTGTTTTCTACTATTTCGCCATCCTTAGCTGAATTGGAGACCATTGCAGCATGGGTCTTCCCATTCACTCCCATGTCGGTTCTAGCAGAACATTCACATTCAATCCCAAATCTAGGATGACTTGATCCATTTCATACTCTCTGATCTATGCAGTAAGTCTCATTTCTTATCCTGTTCTTGTCTTATGTTTTCTGATCTTCTGAACTACATGTCGTTCTCCTGGCACAATCCTAGCACATCTGTGGATGAGCTCCTGTAACCCTTTCACAACCCTACAGTCACGCAGTAACTTCATACAGGTTTCCAGGAAAGTTTTGAGCATAGATGGGTTCATTTCTGGCTCCGGTTTATCTTTTCTTCCTGAAGTGGAGGCATCAATGAAGCTCTTCTTAGCTTCCATGAAGGTTTCCTAAGCGCACTCCAAATCAAACTCAGCTTCTTTCGTCAAAGCTTTACGAACCCAAGTACTCTCTTCTGGTTGTTTCCCCTTGTCATCTCCTGTTGTGATTCCACTTTGAAGCACAATGTTTACATTCAGGTCTTCCTCATGTGGCTCAGACCTCATCATCTGCAAGTTCTAAGTCGGGGGAGGTGGTAGCGCTCATTTGTCATGTATCCTAGCTATCAAAGTAGGACAGTATTCTATCTCATGATCAAACAGTGTGCAATACTTGCATGACAGATGCATCAAATTCATGCAATCATGGGCATAATGTCCTGGCCCTCCACAATTGTAGAAAATCAATTATCTGCGACCCCTACTAGGTCCTCCTCCGCCTCGGCCTCGTCCACGCCCCTAAAATCTTGTTCACGCCATTCTTGCATTTTGGTCAAGGGGCCGTGTTTTGGCCTGAACTCTATAGGTGGGATTTCTATCCATCATCAACTCATAGCTTCTGCAAGTGCGCTCATCCTGTCCCACCGACCTACAAAAGTTACAGGACAACTATTGTGAATTTTGTGTATACTTTTGTAAAATATGACAATTGTATGTGGCATGCTTTCCAGCTATTTGACAGACCATGCACCATAAAGCAGGTGCCATTCTAGGTCCTACTTGAGCTTTTGACCTTAAAGGCATCGGTCCTCCTCTTGTGAGGTAATTTGTAAAAATGGGGGAGTGGTCTTTGTCATGACCCTGACCCTTACATTTCGCACACCATACCTCTTCATGCACTTCTGGTCGAGCTGTCTTGTCCTATTTCAAACTCTACATCTTAAGACATAGATTCTTTAGCTATGCATGGATCTGCTAAACTCCTAGGTTAGGATCCTGCATCGGGGTCTCATGTAGCCTCATAGCAATCTCCAAAGCCTCTACCTGAGTTGTTATCTTCTGCTACGATAGCGCACTCCTTAAATGTGGTAGTAGCGAAGCTACAAATCACTTGCGATGTTGTCCATCTATCAGATTCATATTGGCTTCACGAATTGTACATTTCAACTTCTGATCTAGTTCCCAAGGTGTCTCGCCTCGTAGCATTGTGATCTGTTTAAATCCCACAATCGACTGTGCTTCAGATTTAGGCCTACTAAATTCTCTATTTAGCGATGTTTGGATATCCGCGACTCTTGCATTCAGGTTATCTTTGGAGTACTTAATATACCAGGTCAGCACGCGATCCTACAGGGCGCTAACTAGTGTTGCTTTCTTTATATGGTCATCTGTAACACCTTGTGCTTCCCATATAGCCCTTACAGTGAACTAGAATTGGTCCAGATCCCATTTTCCAAGCCTTTAAACACAAGAAACTTCACTATGTTTTCCATACCGAATCATGGTGGTGGTGGAGTTGGTACAGGTGAAGATGGAGATGATGGTGGTGAAGCCAGTGGTGGTGTGGGTGAAGGTGGAATTCGTGGAATTCTTTGTCTTATCAGAACAATAACACTTCACAGAGAGACCTTCGCAAGCTCTTCCTCATCCCCTCGCGGAGGTGAAATCAAGGTGCTACTTTGTGGATCCTTATTTCCTTCATTCCTATAAGCCTTTCCACTTCACCTAGCCCCGAACATCAAGGTAACTGCATAACCCACTTTTCGCACAACAACATTTTAATCCAAGTATTCAAATACTTTACGTACTTCCCTCACAGTCCTTTGAGAAAGTGTCACTCTACCTTGTTGTGGCTAACTGAGGTGTCAACCACAAACTCAGTAATGAATCCTCATATAGTCCAATCAAGCCAATGATCGACGATGCACGTGATCTTATCCTCCAATGCTTCCAACCTTCACACTAGCTCTGGGATCCACACAATAGGACTGTCAAGTTTCCACCTCACTTGGCTATCCGCTAGCTTTGCGATCCACTCGTATAGCTCAGTAGGGAAGGAAGCGAAAAATATTTCGTGGATCTTTGTGTATAGGTAGTTGTCCAGCCACTCTTCTTTTGACAGTCATTGGTTTCTATTCTCCTACGTTGCATACTCGTGAATTCTGTCCAACCAGCCTTGATTTCTTTCTTAGTTGGATTCAATTAATACGACATCACACATCTCTTATGCAGATTCTAGTCCAAGCAATGGAACCATTTGTTGGATTATGGGGGCCTGACCTAGGTTTAGAGTTATTTAGCCAAACAAATCCCTACACTACTGGCCCTTTCGGCATCAGCCCGTGGAGCGCGGACTGAAGTCTCACCCGAAGTAGTACAAGGGGATGTTGGAACCAAGTTTCTGCACCCTTGATATGGATGTGATGTCAGTTTATTCCAACTATAAATGCCTTCGCACAGGTCGCTTCATGCTCTATTCTAAACTTCAGTACCTCCGCAATCTGTTACAATTGGCCTTCGTGCAACCCTAACCAAGGGCTGAGATGCTTTTGCGCTGCTACGATAGAAAACTATGTTATTTCCTAGACTATGCTGAGTATCTTATCTTATTATTAAATCTTAGTTATCTTCGTGTAATAGATATTCTTAATTGCATTCACTTAACCAATACATTTATACATTTTTGTGCATCATATAAGCATTAAAAGTGAAATTCATATCCGATATAATAGATGCATAAAATAGGAAATACAGACGTAGAATTGATAGAAACTTTTCTTTATTAATACTTCCAGATGATTATAGACTCGACTTGCCCTACACACTTAACTTAGGGGTCCACACACTCAATTGCGGACTACTAGGCCTCTATGCACTCAGCTTCAGAGCTTCTTCCTACTCTACAACCCAAAACTAGACTTTACACTTCAGAGCTATCTTGCATACATCATCATTCCTTAGACATTCTGTGATTAGCTACTAACTACTTAGAGCTTCACTCTATTTATACAATCTCATGGTAGATCTTCTACAACTGACTTTACATTATCAAAATTAAGGGTAGACAACCCTATGACTCTTTAACAAACTATGCACTCCGCGTCCACAAAATGTGGAGTCTTTACATTGGAATTACAAAATTGACCAAAATCTAGGCTCTAAGCCCCAAAACTGCCCTTGGGGAACCCTGCTCCCAACACCATAACACAAAAAAATAATCATTCCCAAGAGACACATTGATTGTAGGTGGAAACCATGAAGGGACAAAAACCATGAAGGTTTTCCCCAACCTTGTCTGAGCAGTTGTCCGTGTATGTTGTGTTTAAGGGAGATTTCCACTATGTCTATATTCAGGCGCGGAAGGGCTCACAGCAGTAGAGGTTCGATTTACCATATTTGGTCACCAATGATGCCATACAGGAAGTGATAAAGTGTTGGTCAGTAGATTAGCACACCCTATCTGACTTGGATGTAGGTACCAGCGAAGGCATGAGGGGTTCAGCTGAGAAGAACTGGAATGATGTGGAAAAATAGGGGGTGAAAAAGTTGGCCACGTAGTGGAAGAAGGAAGTCGATGAGAAGGCTCACATGGAAAAGGAGCGTGCTGCAAAGGAACGGGCCAAGCAAGAACAACGCGACTCTGAGCATAGTGGAAAATCTCTATCACCGGAAACTGAGGAGGAAGAGAAATCTGAACAGAGTGGAGGCGGATATGCAGGGTAGAGCACCCCATTCTAGCTAAGGAAGCATAGAGAGAAGTAGTAGGAGGGTTCCCGCAAAAAGAAAAAATTGGCTAAAATGCAGGTGGGTCCCATTACCCTGATAGAGGGCGATCTCGACGAGATTGGTGACAAAGTACGGGATGCTACAACCGAACTATTGCAACAATTTGAGCAACAATACATGCAGTCACAGGGAAATGTCTAGAAGGATCTGTATGAACTATAGATCCAAACTAGCAGGATACAGGTGGGCACAGGTCAAGTGAGCACAGGTTAAGTGAGCGCTGCACAAACGATCCTAGCACTAGGGACAAGTCAGGCTACAGAACTGGTAAGAATAGTGGAACTTAGAATAGTTTCTTTACTAGAGGGGTCCCTGAGCGCCGAATCGGCTGATGATAACATCATCATAAGTACCCTTAAGGACAATGACATAAATATTGCAGCGCTCCACAACAAATTTCTTCATGCACTGCAGACAGGAGTGACAGCAGAATTGAGAGCTCGAGAGCAGCGCGCTCTCAGTTTAATCAGTGAGACCACGTGAAAAATGAGCAAATGTTCACCAAAAAGACACAGGCCCTAAAGGAAAGAGATATTATCTAGGAACAGAGCTCCAATATGGTGGAAGCGGTTGTAGAGGCATGCAGAATAATGTCGGAGTTGCACATACCCAAGGATGCACAACTAGAGACGAAGACCCGAAAATTAGTTGCATGTGTCCGCGAGGCAAAGGAAGAAGTTGTGAGAGTTCAATTTGAACTCAACATGAAGATCACAAAGAAACATCCCAAATCGCAGCCATTGACTACTCCCTAATTCAGGGAACAACACGGAGCCGCGATCATAGAAGGAATGACCACATTAGATGTCGCATTCGCTGACTTCTTGGCCTTATTCGAGCAGAAAATGGAATTGGTCAGGACTCTACAAGAGGACCCAAACCTACAGATGCTCAATATAGAGGTTCATGAGCTCCAACGATAGTATGATGAGGTCAGGGCAATGGTGCGCTCAATTGCTCCAACGCAGTACCTCGCCAAGTTACAGAAGTGGAAAGAGCTCCACGCATAAGTTGAAGCAGCTCAGCAGAAGGAGGTCGTGTTGAAAGCAAGGTTGGGACCTTGGTTAGATGAGGCTTACCAGGTTACCACCAATATTCAAGAGAAGCTGACGAGATTGCAGACGACTCAGTAAATGATGAAGTTGGCTGTGGAAGGACCAACCATAGATCAACTAGTCGAGAAATTAAAGGAGGCGGCTACACAGAGTGTCGTCAAGGTCGCAGTTGTGTAGGTAGAGCTGGGGGATCTTTCCAGTAAGATCACCATGCCAGCTCAGTGACTCGAGGGTGTGTCATGCCTTTGTGTAGGGGGCATGTTTGGATGGGGTCCCCTGGGTCAGTTTTGGGGTTCAAAGCCCAAGTTTTGTTGTAAATTTGGATGAAAATATGTAAAGTCTCTATGAATTTTGGATGCGGAGCGCATAGGTAGTTAGGATTCAAAAAGGGTTTTTACCCTCATTTATGTAAAGTTGAGCTAGTTTGGAGATCTACCCATGGTTCATGGACCATGGGATTGTATAAATAGGTGTGTCTTAGAGATTCTAAGGCAGATCTATGAAAAATGTCAATGGATATAATGGATGGAGTCTTAGAGAGTTAGCGCAGAAAAGGAAGTCTTAGAGGGGGAAAACACTCTACAACTAAGTGTGCATATGCCTAGAGTAGTGTCCATAGTTGAGTGCGCAGACCCCTATAGTTTAGTGCGTAGGTAAGTTTTGAGTCTGTAACCAGATACTGAAGATCAATAAAGAAGATTGTTAGATAAATTCATGTGTTTTATTTGTTTACCTCTGTTGTTTATGTTTGCGATATATGTTGTGATGAAATAATGTCTTTATGAAATAATGATGTATTGATGCGTGAATCTACTGGAT
The DNA here is from genome assembly GCA_000404065.3 of Pinus taeda. NCBI lineage: Eukaryota > Viridiplantae > Streptophyta > Pinopsida > Pinales > Pinaceae > Pinus > Pinus taeda. The sequence goes on along the minus strand of APFE031658056.1, from coordinate 84,511 downwards.
AAGTCTTATTAACTTAACACAATACATGTTAAGTATTTACGTGAAGATCATAATTCGTTCTGTTACATTTATCAACACGTAAGTAGATCTAAGTAGATTCTGATATAAGGATAATTTATGGTGCACGTAAATAGGTAATTCATCCATTCAGGGTCCACAAAATCCAATCGTCGACCTTCACAAAGGTCTAGGGGTCTTCCTAAGGGAGTTACAGTACCTAGCCCTAAGGGCTTATAGATCTACGTAGAGGCAGATCTAGGGCATAAAAAGACATCAAACTGATCTCTGCATGTGGAAGCTTGGTTCCAGCATCCCCCCGTACTGCTTTGGGTGATACTTCAGTGCGCACTATGTAGGTTGATGCCAAAAGGGCCAGTAGTGTAGGGTTTTGTTTGGCGCAACTAACTCTGAACCTAGGTTAGGACCGACTAAGCCAACAAGTGATATGTGTGGATTATTGTCTCCTTTCCCATCAGATGGTGCTTCCACTTCTTCAGATCATGCACTAGGGCATGGAGCTCCTTATCATAGGTAGGGTAGTTAAGAACTGCCCCATGAAACACTTTAGAATGGTAGCATACAAGCCTTCTTCTCTGCATTAATATCACTCCCATAGCATACCCACTCACATTTGTCTCCACTTCAAAGGGTTGGTACAAGTTTGGCAATGCTAGAACTAGTGCTTGACTAATTTTCTTCTTTAGCCCATCAAAATCCCTTTTCTAACCCTTTTCCCACTAGAAAGCCTTTCCACTTGTTGTTATGTTGTGAAGAGTTGCTACTACTGCTAAAAATGAGGCAATGAATTTCCTTAAGTATTGTGCTACCTAAATGGAACTCATGACCTTAGAAACATTAGTAGGCACTGGTCATTTCATGATGGCCTTCATCTTAGCAAGATCTATATTTAGCTTTCCTCCACAAATTGGATACTCGGATACGCCAAACACTATTTGTTATGGAATTTGCTTCTATGGATAAACACATTTTCCCTAGGTGGGTAGCTACACCTAGAACAACAGAAATAAAGTAGTTTAACATTTTCCTATAGTGGATAGATGCGATGAAGGAACTTACTTGTAGTCTTTCGCTTCCTTAATCCCCTTTGAATTGCTCTCGTCAATCCCACTTGAACTAAACCTGCTCAATTGGTAACTGTATCAACAGAAACAGAAACAACAAATGATCAAATCATACATGATCTATCTACTATAAACCAATGGAATCAAAGACACTGAAGCACATAATCATCATAGATATGAAAAATAATATGAGAAAAGGAATAAACTCTTTATTAATGTAGAAGGAAGAGTTTCACCCAATACAGTTTGATCCTGTGTCACTCCTCTAGCTTCCGTCCAACCCTCACCACATCAAAAGCACACCAATCCAGCGGCATAATATTGCTTGTCATGAACTCAATTCTCAAACCAACATAATTTCCTTACAAACTTTCGATTCTAGACCCCTTGATCACTATGATGAATGCTCAATTTATAGGAAATGGAGATGGTTTTTTCATAAATGAGGGTATTGAATGGCCTTCCAAACTTGGAGTTAGTTTCCATGGAGCAAGGGATGAGAGGATAGGAGGTTAATGGATCCTTATCCTATCCAATTTCGAGCTCATAGGAGGAGATAAGAGATGTTACCCTTCTAGAATGATCTAGAATCAAGGAATATTACCAGAACCCTATGCAAATTTCTCTCAATCTCGCCCAGTGCAGGTCAAAGAGGGCCTAAGTACACTGCAGTGCAAGCCAGAATGGGCCTGTCTACTCTGTAGCATAGTTACCCATGACCAAGGCTGCACTGGTGTCCCAAGGAGACATTTCAGCAAGGCTTCAGGCTAGGAAACTTTCATGGATGGAAGCATTCAATGAGATGATTTGTCTAGGGCATGTAACAATTGAATTAGGGTTTGATGAGCCCTAATTGTACTGATCTGAATGTCAGGAATGATGTGGCAAATCGACCTGTAACAGTTGCCTCCTAAATCATGAAGTCAAAAATTATAATGTCGAGTGATATGCTTTACGATGTGACGGGGAGGATCTGAAGCGGATGGTGACCTGCATCGATTACAATACGTAAAATCATGATATTTTGAATTTTTCATGAATTTCTAAGGGAAGGCATAACCATACTCAGCATATAAACTTTCCATTACATGAACATAGATAATCGTCTACAAATATAGACCCATAATATGATGACCATCTATGTAAAGCCATTGTAAAGATGATTTAGTACTCTCTTGAAATTGCAGCTCGAATGGTTGAAACTAGATCTAGGGTTTTCTACCTCCTCCAATCGTTCGCTCAAGTACGAGTCTAACCATGTGAATATGTGATCTGAAGTTGAACATGGGAAGACACCATCTGATTACCAACCAATGATGTAAGTTGTTAACAGATGTGAGTGAGATCACTGATAATGATAATGATTCTCAAGGTACTCCAGTACATTCTACATGGTGTGAATAGATTTTTTGATGTCGAACACCGTACAAAGTATTTCGGTTGAAGGCTAATGATGTCAACCTATCGCCAGAAGCGAGAAAATTTCCATTGATGTATGCAAGCCTCAAGGTACTAGAAGGGTGTTTCTAAGTCAACTTCTTGGATAATGTGTTGATGTCGACAAGAAGCGACTCACCACAGGAGGGCCTTGATGTATCCCCCGTCAACAACACGAAATGCATGTACTTATTTTGAAGACAGAATTTGACTGACAACACAAGGTTCAGGAATGGCAGTCATGAAAATGAAGGTTTATTTAAAAGGATGAATTTTTACTGAGTGACTTCTCTTGAACATGTCAGAGGCACTGAATGAATTGGCAGCATTAACCCAAAACCAAAGTGATAGATGGTGTGATAGACCATAGGTATGATAACCATCAAGCAAATAACCCAACCCAAATAGTCACATAGATGAAGTGAAAGTGTCATGTTTAAGAGTGACTTGCTACCATAAAGTGATTTATCCCTTTTCCCATTTTCCCCAATCATCGATAACTAGTACCTCTTTATTTTTTAACAAGCCCGAGGAGGATAACATATGCTTGTAGTATAATTCCACCCTTCAGGTGAATCCATCACTATGTGATGTTTTAACAAGCCTAGCAAAGGTGAAACTTGGTCTTGTCAGATGGAAACGTTTGTCACTAGTTGATGTTTTAACGAGTTTAACGACAATGAGAACTCGGCCCTTTTCATGTTTAGAGAGTTTGAAAAGGGACAAAAATAAAAATCCACAAGTTCTTTTTCATAAATTTGTCTCTTAAGTCCAAAAAAGCATAAAATAATACAAGAGAGAACCTATTGACTGTGTTCAATCAATGTATTCCTTTTTCGTAAATAATCTATCTCAGCCCGGAAAAGGGTTAAACTTATACTGAGTAGATGTCGTTTCCAATCCATTTATGAGTTGAAAAGGACAAGCATTTAGAAATATTTTCATATTTTGAGAGTCTGAAAAGATCTTAAAGAGGACTCCTCTTAGAAGAACGAGTGGTGTCTAGGATAGCAACTAGTTCTAGTGATGTTGCAACTTCTCAAAACATGTTGATTTATGTGAAAAGGTTGGCTAATAAGACCACTCATTGCAACTGTTCTTCAAAAATGGTAAAACAACCAAGTGAAAGTTTATGATCGGCTAAGTAGATAGTGACGATGGAAGGAGAAAAACCAAGGGTCATCTAACGAAAGAGGCTAATAGAATGGGAATCACGAGGGTTAAAATAGAGATGGGTTCATTTTTACAAAATCTTGAACCATAGGGAACTATGCTTAGATCGGTTCATTTTTACACAATCTTGAACCATAGGGAACTATGCTTGGATTGAGTTTCATGTTTACACAAGCCTGAAATGAAAAACTATGCTTGAATTTAGTTTCATTTTTACACAATATTGAAACAAAAAACCATGCTTGGGATTGGCTTACATGCTCCCAGCATGATGAATCAATTCCAAGTGCATGACCCCCAAGCTTCATTGCATTCACCTAAGTAGACTACTCATGGCTATCAGGTGGATGGAATAAAATTTCATTTACGAGATCAAGTGAAAGACTTGACTAGGATTTTATGAGATCTAATCAAAGACTCGAATTGTAACTTTGCTCCAGGGGACCTTGTTTCATTTTTTTAATGAGCTTGACATAAGGTTGGGAACAAGATCCCCCAAGGATAGTTTTGGGGCTAAAAGCCCATGTTTTGGGTCAAGTTTTGTAATAAAGTTGTAAAGTCTCCACATTTTGTGGTCACAAAGCATGAAGGTGTCATGAGTCATAAAGGGTTGTCCACCCTTATTTTGTAAAGTGAAAAGTCAATTGTAAAGATCCACCCATGGTCTACGGACCATGGGATTGTATAAAAAGAGATAAGTAAGTAAGCTCTAAGTAGTTAATAATTTTTTAGTGAAGAATGGAGTAAAGGGTCTTAATAGCGAAGTCTAAGTGTTTCAGATCTTAGCGTAGGTAGAGGCTCTGCAGCTAAGTGTGTAGAGGCCTAGGGTAGAAGTCCGCAGCTGAGTGCGTGGACCCCTGTAGCTATGTGCGCAGGGCAGAAAGAGTCTATAATAATATGGAGATATCAATAAAGAGAAGCATTCTACAAATTCTATGTCCCTATTTCCTATTAATGCATCTGGTTATATTGTGTGTATTTCATTTACAATGCTTATGTGGTGCAGAAATGTACGTAATTATGCTGGATAATTGAACGTAAGTAAGAATATCAGACTACGCAACACTAACTGTGATTATTTAGTAAGATAAGTAAAACACTTAAATATAACTTGGAAACTTGTTCAATACGTCGTCACAGTAACGCGAAAGTACTTGAACCATAGGTTAGGGCTGCGCGAAGGTCAATCGTACTCCTTCACGAAGGTACTGAAGGGAAGAATAAAGGACTAGACTGACAGAGCCCTAGAACTTAACAACCTGCACGAAAGTAGGAACAAAAGAAATAAACCAACATCACTACCATCTCAGGGTGTGGAAACTTGGTTCCAGCATCCCCCCATATTTCTTTGGGTGAGACTTCAGTCTACACTCTACGAGTTGATGCCAAAAGTGCCAATAGTGTAGGGATTTGTTTGGTTAACTAACACTGAACCTGGGTCAGGCCCCACGTAGCCAATGAATGGTTCTATTGCTAGGACTCTGATAGTGAGTTCAACGTTTGAGAAATTACCAAAGATGACACCAGCACTGTCGAATAGCGTCATGTCAACACCTGCAACAGCTATGGACACTGAAGTAGTGATAGCCGAGGAGGATATGTCGGAAGTGGTTCGAGAGGTAGAATAAGTTGCTCCAGAGGTTGTCGAAGTATTAGTGGAAGTCCCTAAATCACCACGGATGTCGAGACCAAAGCTAACCCCAACCAAGGAGAGCATGAAGGATAAAAAGGGCAAGTAGCCTGCAATACCGGTGTGTGCGTTGCCGAGAAGAAATACACCGAAGGACAAGCCCACCACACAGGAAAAGGGAAAAGCCATCAATCTAGAGACAAAGGAGGAGGAAATCAAAGACATCCTGATGGATGACACGGACTTGGGGATAGAAGTGGAGGAAGTGGAAGCCTAGGGTGCTGACCCTATCACTCGATTGCCTGAGTACGTCCCTCCGCGCAAGGGCAAGAGTAAGGTGCAAAAAGATATCGATGAGAGCAAGGTCCCCTTGCAAACCCCTATGCTGCCGGATGAGATTGTCTTCGAAGGACCACACTTTGGGTGGGTTACTCTATTAAAACTCGAAGACTGGGACTTGGCTAGCCATGAGAAGTTCCCGCACTTGGTGACTGAGCAACTGATGTGCTGCATTATCAACACAACCATCGAGATGACCGCATTGGAGCCACGGAGGTGGTGTCGAGGAGTAGACAAGGCAGGTCTGCTCAACCTGCTATGGGTCTCGCACTACAACAACACCCTGATTACAATCTTAGTCATTGAGCAGTTGCTATGCTTGGTGCATGATGGGTGTCTATGGCTGGAGGAGCCAATACCCATCATCGACAAATTGATCCATAGGATCACACAATTTTCCTACATAGTATAAAATTCGGCCATGATGTTTGGCGAAAAAGGTGGTGAGTAGGCCCTTGCAGAGGCCATGAAGGAGAAGTTTAAGTCGGTGAATCAGCCGCGTGGATATGCCATATCCAGTATCAGTGACCCTACCTAAAGGTGGCCACTCAAATTTTGGCAGGGAAGGTGATGAGGAAGTGTCGCATTGATGAGGTGTTGGCACGTGTTGTCATGCTAGCAGCCTAGTGAGCTGAAGGAGTCTAGTTCAATTGGGCACACTATCTCTGCGGTGAGTTCCTTGTGAATTGTCCCGAGGCATAGGAGCTCAGCAAGACATTCCACGGTGCATGGATCTTGCTGTCTATTGTGCTGGTAGAGTGGGAGCTGCCAGAGGACAGTCAATTCCCCTCAGTCGCACCAGACCTACCAAAATCAGCGAAGTACACTTCATTGTGGGTGACCAAGGATGTACAACACATCAAGAACAACAAGATCTTCTGGACCTTGATGGAGATGAACATCCACATGGCCATCAATCATAAACCACAACTGTTGCCTACGGTGTTTTCCAACCTACAAGGCTATGCGGAGTTTAAGGCAGATTTTCACCATGTGTCTATCAGGGCACGAAAGGACCATGCGTAGACATGCTATGATTTTCCTTACCTAGCAACAGATGATGCCATTGATTTAGTACTTGATCGCTAGCCAGCAAAATGGTGCACTACAGCAGACTTGGCAGTTGGAGGGAGCAAGTCCAACGCACAGTGCAAGAAGGAGGAGGCTAAGCTCAAGATGACACAGCTAGTTGAAAAGAGAAAGAAGGAGGTTGTTGACAAGGTCCAAGTGGAGCACGATGCTGCTCAGTAGATGGAGAAGCAAACAAGTGGAATAAAGTGGGGCTCTGACAAAGGCACGAGGTCACCTTCACCCAAAACAGAGGAAGAGATGGACGAGCAGACAGAGCAACACAACACAGACCCACAAGAGACATTCACCCGCATCAAGCATCCAAGGGAGTAGGAGAAATGAGGGTCTAGGAAGAAATCCAAGGCCACTAAGACATCCCTGGACCCAATCACCCTCACAAAGGGTGATTTGCATGACATCAACAACATGGTGCGAGATGTCACCGCAGAGATAGTTTTAGCAACAACAACAATTAATATTGGGGGCTATCAAAACAAGTCTGCATGAGTTGCAGACCCACACATCATAGGTTGGCACGATTCCAACCAACCTTGCTATTGGCACTTTAGAAGCTGCCGAGATGCTGTGCGCAAAGGCATCCAGCGTAACAGTGCTACCTAATGGAGCACTAACCATTGAGAATGAAGCTAATAGGCCCATTGTCAGTGCCTTCAAGGGAGTAGGGTTGAATCTAGCAACACTCCCTAGTGAGGCAATCCACCTATTATAGGATGGAGTGATTGCAGAGTTAAGGGCCTGTGAGAACTGCACCCTACAAGTGATCAATGAGCAGTGGATTAACAATGAGCAGATGGCACTACAGCGAGATTCGGCCATCGCTGCCATGACCAAGGTAACTATGCAAAGAGAACGAATAATTTAGGTCGTAGAGGAGGCATGCCAAATGGTCCCGGAGTAAGCCATTCCTGAGGAAGAACCGGTCGATGTGCATGTCCGCAAGCTAGCTACAAGGGTGTGCGACGCTTGCACAGAGATGGCTCAAGTTCAACTGGAGTTGAACCTTCAGATTACCAAATTGTAGTTGAAGGGCCAGCCTTCAACCCTGCCAAAAGTAAAGGAGAAGCATGCAATCGCTATCAAAAAAGTGATAGGGGCGGTCAACAGTGCAGTAGCAGACTACACACAACTTTTTGAGCAGTCGTTCGAGGTCCCGATGAGCTTGCAGGAGGACCTTAATGTACAATGAATGGAGACATAAGCACGAGAACTAAAAAAATGCTATGATGAGGTCAAAGGCATGACATGAACTGTCACGCTCACATAGAGACTGGAAAAGCTACAAGAAGCCAAGCAATTGAAAGAAAAGTTGGATGCAACGCAGAACGAGGAAGCAATTCTGAAGGCGCGACTGAAGCCTTGGCTAGATGAGGTTTATGTAGTTACGGCTTCTATTGAAGGAAAGATTGTGACTCTATAGGAAACTCAACAAAAGCTTAAGGCTGACAGTTCAGGAGCACTGACCAAGCAGATGGTTGAAGAAGCAAAGCAAGAGGTCACAAAGTGCATTGTTGAGGTTGCAGTCATACAGATTGAGCTGGGAGATCTTTGCACTAAGATCTCCGCACCTACCCAGTGACTCGAGGGCAAGTCATGATGTTTGTGTTGGGGGCCTGTTGGGAATGGGATCCCCAAGGATAGTTTTGGGGCTAAAAGCCCATGTTTTGGGTCAAGTTTTGTAATAAAGTTGTAAAGTCTCCACATTTTATGGTTACGGAGTGCGAAGGTTTCATGAGTCATAAATGTTTTTCCACCCTTATTTTGTAAAGTAAAAAGTCAGTTATAAAGATCCACCCATGGTCCGCATACCATGGGATTGTATAAAAAGAGCTAAGTAAGTAAGCTCTAAGTAGTTAAAAATTTTTAGTGAAGAATGGAGTGAAGGGTCTTGATAGTGAAGTCTAGGTGTTTCAGATCTTAGCATAGGTAGAGGCTCTATAACTAAGTGCGCAAAGGCCTAGGGTAGAAGTCCATAGCTAAGTGTGCAAGCCCCTGTAGCTATGTGCGCAGGGCAGAAAAAGTTTGTAATAATATGGAGATATCAATAAAGAGAAACATTCTACAAGTTTTGTGTCCCTATTTCCTATTAATGCATCTAGTTATATTGTGTGTATTTCATTTACAATGCTTATGTGGTGCACAAATGTATGTAATTATGTTGTTAATTGAATGCGAGTAAGAATATTAGACTCTGTGGTGCTAACTATGATTGTTTAGTAAGATAAGTAAAACACTTAAAGATAACTTGGAAACCTGTTCAATATGTCATCACAGTAGCGTGAAAGTACCTAAACTGCAGATAAGGGATGCACAAAGGTCAATCGTACTCCTTCACGGAGGTACTGAAGGGAAAATTAAAGGGCTAGACTGATAGAGCCCTAGAACTTAACAACATGCACGAAAGCAGGAACAAAAGGAATAAATCGACATCACGACCATCTAAGGGTGCAGAAACTTGGTTCCAGCATCCACCCATACTACTTCAGGTAAGACTTCGGTCCAAGCTCCGCGAGCTGATGCTGAAAGGGCCAGTAGTGTAGGGATTTGTTTGGCTAACTAACATTGAACCTGAGTCAGGCCCCACGCAGCCAACACAAGACAAGGAACTCTGCTCAGCTTCCTTATTTCATTTTTTAATGAGCTTGACACAAGACAAGGAACTATGCTCTGGGACCTGTTTCATTTTTTTAATGAGGTTGACACATTAAAAGAACTATCCTCATATTCCTTGTTTCATTTTTTAGCAAACTTGACATAAGACAAGGACCTATGCTCATACCCTTTGTTTCATTTTTTAATGAGGTTGACACAAGACCATGAACTATCCTCATACCCTTTGTTTCATATTTTAACAAGGTTGACACAAGACCAAGAACTATCCTCATACCCTTTGTTTCATTTTTTAACGAGATTGATACAAGACTAGGAACTATCCTCATATTCCTTTGTTTATGACCCATAAGAGGTCATGAATTCCAAGAGGTTCTCATCAGATGGGAGAATAATGCTCTGGAAGGGATAGTAGCAAGGAATCCATTAGAGAGATCTAGTTCCAATGCTCCCAGTACATAATGCACAACATCATGGAATTGATCGTCAGTTTATGTATGCATGGAACGGGTTGCCACATAACTAACCCATGGTAGGGAAAATACCATTGGGACAAAAGGACCATTAGGGAAGATGGTTGGCTGGAAGCCATATTTGCATCAGGAAATGAAAGCTGGTTAACAATGACAATTCTACCTTCATGCCGAAAACACATCACTCGAAAGATTGTTGAAACAATAGCTCCCATGTCATAAACATAGTCATGCCCAAGAAGTCAATTGTAATCTAAAGGACCTGGGACTACCATCACATTAAGATAAATAATTTTTCCTCCCAAAGTAATAGGCAACTAAGGATCCCTAATGGTTGACTGGTTCCTCTATCAAAAGACAGCAGATTCTGGGTAACATGGACAAGTGGCGGCAAAATGAGCTCTTGCAAATCAGTGGAGGAAAGGATACTAATAGATGCACCTTCATCTATAATAGTGTCAGATACAATCATATTATAAACCTGTACTATGATCTAGGAAGGCACATAAAAAGGAAGATGGCATCCTGCCGGCCGATTCCAATCAAAGGAAGTGACTACTTGGAGGGGCACCGTAAGAATGGGAGAATTACCCCCTCGAGTTAAGAGAATGGGAGTATTTTCCTCTTTTCTTGATGGAACCTGAGGGTTGTCTCCAATCTCATTGGAATCTAAAGAAACAAAAAGAACCTGAGTGGTATCATACTCACTCTCTACAGGAAAGGTACGATTAACTGAAGGTGAAATCAGGTCAACTATTTCCTCTACCTATGATTGGTCGAGTATAGACTCATGGGATTCACATTCAGAGAGAGTGGGTTTGACCGATGGTTGATTTGGGTCAGACACTTCATCAACTAGTGAATGATTAAGGGAGATTCTCCTGTAACCAGATGGAAGTCGCTGCAGAGAAGCAAGACGGTTATCCAACACTTTTTGGGCTTCATCCAGATAGGGACAAAGATGAATGGGGTGATTCCCTTCACATAACCTACAGGGAAACTTAACTTTACCCTTCTTTCCCTGACCTTTACTACCACTAGTTGATGGTGTGCCACAAGCATGATCTCCAGAAGTTGATGACACGGGATGATGTGAACGGGAAGACCATTCTTCTAAGATCTAAGGAATACCAGAACAATTTTAAAGAAGATGGTCTCCCGTACAAAGTTTTTAAGGATATTGAAGTTTGTGGGGCTTATCGGACAGTTTCTCATTAGAAGTTGCATTCAAAGCAATGGTTGCTTGGTTTCCCCCTGCTGAGTTTTATTCTTCTTCTTCTTCTTCTTATCCACCTAGTTACTAGTGTCAATACTTTCACCAGGTGAAGAGGAAGAAGGGGAGGAAGAAATAATTGACTCAAAAGGTAAAGGGTCAACTTTAGGATCAACTGGAACTTGATTTTGTCTAGGTGGAGGAGCACTCGTTTGCGCAGAAATCATGACATTTTGAACCAAGGAGGTTGAAAACAACCATATTGGCAATCCAATGGTAAATCCTAGAAGGGATAATGTAGCCATATTTGGAGCACCAACATTTCCAAAAGGAGGAAAAGGACTAGGACTCCCATCAAAAGGAATTCCTTGATCGGTGGACTCCGGAATTGTTTCCATATATCTCAACCTAAGACCAACTAAGGAGTGACGTGGAGGATGTTATCCACAGTAAATTAATTTTATTTTAATCAAAATAACATAACAAAACAAAAGAGGGATAATCTAGGCAAAAGGATTACCAAGTAATTGTGAACTACAATATACTGCCTCAATAAACCAAGGACTTAACATACGTGCAGGAAATCTTTTCGAATGTTGTTTTTGGTGTACCACAGTATTCAATGTGGCCAACTTGGTTACCTATGGATGGATAGAAACCTAATGTATTCCTCCCATATATACCTGAAAGTACATGGAGGCCCAATCCGTGTTAGTGTTGTCTAATGCGAAACTGCATAGTGAGAGCATTCTTTTATACTTTTCGTACTATAACACTGCCCTATATACCCGAAGGTATGTGGACGAGCTACGATATACTTATGTACATGGAATGAGGTATCATACTCGGAATGTATCACAGACAATTAACAACAACTTCTATGTTTTACAATGTTAGAACATGTCTCTAGCCTATAACCTCTAAATGTTATTTGTTACGTGACAATGCTCCATTAGGTTAATTGAGATAACCTTTAAGTTTATCTTGTTTAAGAGTTTGTCTTTCAGGTTCACCGCGTGATGTATTTGAAATTCCTAGAATGCAACTACGATGAGAAACATTCTTTTCATTTTATTTGAACAATGAAAACCTTAACTACAAGGGATAGAGCAATCGGAATATTTAATCAAAGAGCATAAAGCACATCTAATGTAACTTTCCCTATACTATTCCTACAAGCACACACAAACCTATAAATGCATAATGCAAGTTTTTCTTTTCATTTCCCTTAATGTTTAGATGAACAAAAGGAAACTAAATGCACATACAATCAATCAATACTTTTTTCAAGAAACAAAGACTTTACGACAATTCCTTTTCGAAGAAATGAAGACTTTACAACACTTCCTTTTCAGAAAAGACTAATCGATTATAAGCTAACTTTGGCAATGAATTGATAATGATAAAGAAATCATTTAAGAAACACTAAGCAATCAAGGCCAAAGTAGGGCTAGGAGGGGAAATACAACTTAATTTCAAAACCATAAGAAACATTGATCTTTTAGCAAACAAAATCAGAAAATCAAGCCAAAGCTGGGTTTTTTAGCCTAATATGGATCAGCGCAGGCTAGAGTGTGAGACAGTGCACTGCAGTGCACTGTCTCTAAGCTAGGGCTGCTCTGCAGTGCACTGTGTCAAGACCAACACTACTTTGGTGCCAGAGAGTCAAATTAAGAGACATTCAAGCACAATTTTTGACCAAAAACACTTCAAAAAGACTGAAATAAGATCAATAAAGTCAAGCAAAGTATACTAGGGCGTAATATGATGAGGATAAACTACCAGGAATGACAGTCGTTCCCTAGTATGATCACCAATTTGTCATATGGAATTTTCATCTACGGATAAACACATTTTCCCTAGGTGGGTAGCTACACCTAGAACAACAGAAAGAAAGTAGTCTAACCTTTTCCTATAGTGGATAGATGAGATGAAGGAACTTACTTGTAGTCTTTCGCTTCCTTAATCCCCTTTGAATTACTCACGTCGCTCCCACTTGAACTAAACCCGCTTAATTGGTACCTGTATCAATAGAAATAACAAACAATCAAAGCATACATGATCTATCTACTATAAACCAATGAAATCGAAGACATTGAAACACATAATCATCATAGATATGAACAATAATATGAGAAAAGGAATAAACTCTTTATTAATGTAGAAGAAAGAGTTTCACCCAATACAGTTCGATCCCATGCCACTCCTCCAGCTTCAGTCCAACCCTCACTACGTCAAAAGCATACCAATCTAGCAGCATAACATTGATTGTCATGAAATCAATTCTCAAACCAATAGAATTTCCTTACAAACTTCCAATTCTAGCCCCCTTGATCACTATGATGAGTGCTAAATTTATAGGAAATGGAGGTGGTTTTGTCATAAATGAGGGTACTAAATGGCCTTCCAAACTTGGAGTTAGTTTCCATGGAGCAAGGGATGAGAGGATAGGAGGTTAATGGATCCTTAGCCTATCCAATTTAGAGCTCATAGGAGAAGATAAGATATGGGATCCTTCTAGAATGATCTAGAATCAAGGAATATTCCTAGAACCCTATGCAAATTTCACTCAATCTCGCCCAGTGCAGGTCAAAGAGGGCCTAAGTGCACTGCAGTGCAGGCTAGAATGGGCCTTCCTGCTTTGCAACGCAGTTACCCCTGACCAAGGTTGCACTGGTGTCCCAAGGAGGCATTTCAACAAGGCTTAAGGCTAGGAAACTTTCATGAATGGAAGCATTCAATGAGATGACTTGTCTAAGGCATGTAACAACTGAATTAGGGTTTGATGAGCCCTAATTGTACAGATCTGAATGTCGAGAATGATGTGCCCAAATATACCTATAACACTATTGTACAAACTCATGCTTCTTGATATTTGCTAGAAATTGGTGCTTAATTAATGTCTCTAGAACCTATATCAAATTTCATATGTTCTCTTCCCCGGAAAAATTGTATACCATTATATCATCTAAATAAACAATAACAAATGACTCTATAAAAGGGTGTCATACACCATTCATTAATGTCATAAACATAGTTGGTGTGTTACATAGGCCAAATGGCATGACTGACCACTCATACAAACCTTGCCTAATTTTGAAGGTGGTCTTCCAGATATCTTCTTCTTTAACTCGAACTTAGTGATATTCAGACTTTAAGTTCAGCTTTGTGAAATTTTTCTCTTATTGAAACTGATCCAAAAGAGCATCTATCCTGGGAAGGGGGTACCTATTCTTGAGCGTGATTTTGTTCAATGCCCTATAACCCATACTCAACTACCAAGTCCCATCCTTATTTGGAACAATGATGATGGGTGACCCATATGGTGATGTACACAGTCGAATGACACCTTGTTCTAGTAGTTTCTGCAATTGTTTCTTCACCTCACTTGCTTTTATAACATAATTATTGTACATCCCAATATTTTGGAATGGGGAATCTAGAAATGACTGGATCTCATGCTCCACTTCCCTCTTAGGTGGTAACCCTTTAGGCTTCTAGAACACATCCTTGTATGCCTGTAAAAACTCTTCCATTTTACTTCTTATTACACCCCTCTAGGGATTCCTTTGCCCTTACTGACTCTTCTACAGGCTGATTTTCTCTTCAAAACAATAAAACATGCTTCTTGCTGGAACTAATCAATTTCTTAGCTTGGTTGGCACTTACCAACATTTTTTTTACTTTCCTTTGTGCACGTTGATGATGAACAATTTTCCATCCTTTACAAGTTGATGTTGGTTGGGTCTCTACATGAATATTTCATCTCACATGTACATGTAGGGACTCCCAAACACGACTCCACACACATCGAGAGGAACCACATCTAGTTCTACTTCATCAGTAAAATCAACACTGGTGGAAAATCTAATTTTGCATTGTTTCATTACCTTCATCTTTTCATCTTTATTTACCCATCCCAGTGGATTTGGGTTTGGATGATCATGAACTTACATCCCTAACTTCTTGACATCTCTGCTGCACGATATTTGCCTGTGATCCAGAGTTAAACATAGCATCAATCTTCATCTTCTTGACCTATAACTTTATATGGAACAGTTTTTTCATTTCTTTATCTTCCTATTATTGAAGGCTACTCAGCTTTACCTCCTTTTGCACTAACATACAAACCATATTCACATCCATGCCTAATTTTATTTCAACTTGGTTGCTCGAATCAACCGCCACGAGATTCTTCTTCTTATTGTTTTTCTTCTTGTTCTTCGAGTTTAGCTCTAGATGAAACTTCCAACACTTCACCTCTATATGGTTTTTAATGTTGCAGTGGTTGTAACGGTCCTTGGGATATTTTCATTCATGTGCTATGGTTGTCACCTTTTTATATTTCCCCCCTTTTTCTTTTTCTTTGCCTCCTTAGTGTTGGAAAATGTAATTAGTTTCATTCTTCATTATTGTACTTGAAGTCAAAATGTAATATATTTGTCAAAAGAAAGTGAAAAGACTTTTATTATTATTTTATTTTGACTTGTTAAAGCATGGATTTCATTCTTCGGTAATTTGTCTTAAGTCAAGCCTCAATTGTAGGCTTTAGGTTATTTGTCAAAGTCAAATTTGTGAAGACTCCTCCATCCATGAAAATATTTGTGTTGTTGAAAGGATCCTCTACAAGTCGGCTTTCATAAGGAGATCTCATGTTGTCCTATATGAAGACACAATTGTTTGAAATCTCATTCCAGCTCATTTGTATGGTTGACCCACTATATATACAAGCATTGGATCTTTGCATTTCATACATATATTAGGGTCATATTTTCAAGAACAAAGTTTCAGTGCTATGATACAAATTACAAGCTTGGATCTTAGATAAGGGTGCGGTAATATTATAGTGATCTCAGTGGAAATATTTTTGGTAATCTCAAAGGGAATCTCAGATCTCAAATCTCAGAGATACTTTTAGTAATCTCAAATATAAAATACGGATTGCAATGAAAGACACTTTAGTGATGGATCCCAGTGACTCAACCTCACAGTTTTGGTGATACCTTAGTTTTGGTATTTCTAGAATGATCACATTTCGACGATAGTACAGTGATGTACTTCAGTTTTATCTCATTGCTACCATAGTGAATATCTCAGTGATGTAAACCTAGTGTTATCTTATTGTTATCACAGTGATAAGTTTAGTTTCAAAATATGAAGAATAGTGACAAGGTTGACTTGATGGATGGAGGTAGTTTGGAGTCTAAACTATAAGGGCCTTGGTCGTCTCATCTTGAATCTACTGAAGGAAGAATTTGTGACTAGTTTTTCCCCTCGAGGGAGGTTTTGCCATGGAATCATGCCTATATCTTGTGTTCTCTTCTATTTGTTTCTTGGAATTAATCTTGATGATAAGAAAAGATAATTAAGAAATTTAATACTAATAATGAAAACATCACAAGTTAATGTCATTAATAAGGGAAATCATTTAACTGCTAATCTATGGATTTTCCAACAGGGTATCAAAGCTATGGTCATGGTCAAAGATAGTTTAAAGACTACTTATATAATCTTTGAGGAAGGTTATGTATTGGATATCAACTTAAGAAGGAAGGTATACCTCACTCCACAGAAAATATTAGGTCAATTTGGTAAATACCACCACAGAGATAAGTTTTGGTATCACTTAAGAAGTTCAGATGAGTAAACTCAATTTGATACTCTGGTAAGATATACTTTTATGATAGCCCAAAGATAAGTTTTGATAACAGTCAAGAATTTTGGATCTCATCAAGGTAGTTTTAGTGAAATCTCATAAAGGAAGTTGTGGTGTCATCACAGTGATAAGTTTAGTCTACAAGAGCTCAAATTAGGCACATGAATGATTTCGTAGCTATCACAGTATCACATCTTGGTGTTTCAGTGCTACCACAGGTAGATGTTATTACAAGATAGTTTGGTGATACTATAATCTTAGTGTTATCATAGTTTGATACTTTCACAGTAACCAAAAATTTCTACATGTCACAAGACCCAGTGTTACTTTAGTCTCACAATGTGGGTGCCATTTTAGTTTGATGCCACTACAATGACCTCAGTTCAGAGTTGTCACAATGAATTCAATATCACAGTGACATAAAAAAGATCTCAGTGATACATCACATTAAGGATTTGGTGCTTCCACAATGAGTAGGTTTCGGTGTTACTAAAATAACACATTCCTGGTGCAATCACTATCTCAGTATAACTATAGAGAAAATGTATTCGGCACCACCACAATGGTTTGGTGCCACTACAATGTGAGGGATTCACTATAGTGAGAAGGGATGGAACTTGATACAACTTCCTATGGAGATATATCAAGCTCAAGAACAAGGTACCAACTCAAGAAAAACCAAGTATTTAACAAGATGTATTTGCAACAAATAAAATAAGGTCTTGTTGACGATCAACCAACATTCAAGTGATCTCCCCTATAAGAAGCCCCAAATAGACATCAGAACGTTTAGAGTAGGAGTCCCAGCAGTGGGTGGTAATGGAGTGCCTTGATCGCGGTACCATGTAGAGATAGGTATGATAACTTTGGTCGGAAGAAAGTGTGTTGCCTTGCAACAAGTCAAATGAGATGCATGGGGGTTCTAACACACAGAGGGGAAAATAAGTGTGTCCCTTAGAATCTTGTAATAGTATGTAGCATGAAAGGAACACATGAGCAGAATGACATCACAAGATGGAAAGTGGAATATTCCACAAACCAAAGTGATGGATTAATCCAACAACACACATTCAACAAGATTCATACAATTACATAAAAAATAGTTCATAAGCAAATGTGTAATTTAAACCACGTGCATTTCTAAAGAAACCATAATAGTCCAACTACAATAACAAAATATGCATGAAAACATGTTGGTTTAGTTATTATTATTATAAGTGAAATTTTCATCCATACATACACCATTGACAACCACTAGCCCCAATAGTTGAACATTTTAGTCAAGAACACCTGCTCCTCCAAAATAGTATACTCGCTCTACGTTGTGGAGAAGCTAAGGCTCGTCACAATACTCCCAAGCCCTCCCTAAGCCCAAGCCTAGCTAAAAGCATGGCACGTAAAAGAATGTTATATCATTTATGAGGTTTTGTTTATAACAAAGGGTGGGGTGACCCTTGACATTCCCCTTTGACTCTTTGACTACCCTCATGACTCTTCAACTTCTTTACAAATAACTCATTACATTACATAGTGATTGTTCACATTCCACTAATGACACTTGCAATTTCACTTACAACATATTTACAAATAATATACATTTTCCACATATACCCATGTGAGAATAAATAGGCTAGAGACACCTTAACAAGACAAAACACTATGACTCAAAAGTTTGGGGAAAGACCAACTCAGAAACATACACTTGATGACTCTCGGTGACGTATTGATACTAAGCTTGGTATTGTGTTATGGTGTCCCCATACTACTTGATATTGTCTTTCTAATCGCGGACTCTTTCCTCCATAACTTCTGGGTATATTGTCTTAGAACCTTTTTCCAAATCATCCTGAAGCATGCATAACATGGTCTTGACTACGACAGGACCACCAATGTACTTTTGAATGTTTTCTATGCTTAGCTCCAAGTCATCATTGGTGGCCTCTTTCCTTAGATGCTCCATGTACCTGTCGATCTCTAGTCGTACTTGGCTCTTCTCATTGGCTATAATGAGCGAACCGATTGACGAGATCCTTTTCACTGTCGCCATGACATCCGAACTCTTAAACAATTGTGCATATGAAGCATGTATGCTACTGATGAATGGGGCGAGATGCGCATAGTTTTGGTTCTGCATCTGGATATTTTCTTTGTCTATCTCTACCTGCGGCTTCATCATTTTTGGCAAGTGAAGCGAGGCTCCCTTCTACCTCATTGTCCATTCTTGCATGATCAGGGGCTCATGTCCCAAGTGTCGTAAAATGCTCAAAATTGAAAGTGCTCATAATTGGCTCGAACTTAAACGACTGGATAGAGCTCGTCCTCCCAATTCTGGTGCCTCAAACGGTTCAAAAAATGGTCGCCATATGTGAAAGTTATGGCAAAAACAAAATCGCCCAATAACCCTTAATTTTTGAATTTTCAAAAAAAAAAAAAAAATATTCCACAGAATATTCCTTGGGAATATTCCATGGAATATTCCTTTGAATGGGCCAATCAAAAGCTACCACATGGAAATCCCAGAGGCCACCACATGGCTCAGCAGATGTAGCCCAGGAGGGGTGAACTGCTTCATCAACTTCTTTTGCATCTGTGGTTGATTTAGTTTGCAGAACAAATTTGTTTTAATGTGTTAAACAGTAAAAGGAAATAATTCTTCTATGCTTGTATGGATCATGAACAGATGAGAATTTCATTTGTTTCTTTATTGTAAGACATGGGAACCTTTTAAACATGTTTACTACTGAATTGAATACCTTGCAAACCTTTTTCAAGTAGTTTCAAATTCAGATCAAGTTGGTATCAGAGCTATGTTGTTGTTTCTTTGTATCAAAAGTAGTCAAATAAGCTATAGACAGAGCCTGAAATGAGCCAGGAAGCCTTCGAAATGCTCTTATTATACAATTGCAAAGTAGATAAATGCTCTTTCAATCAATCTCTGGTGTAGTTGTCTTTTGATTGTTTTTGTGCAAAGATCTTCTAACTGTCTTGCAAGTATTGATGCTTACCAGGTTGAAACTTAAAAGAGGGGAAGGACAGTTGACTAGAGAATGGGAGAAGCCTCAGTCAAGGAGGAAGGCCAGAGAGCCATCACCTTCACCTTGAATTTCACCCTCAGATTCTTAGCAGAAGCTTCAAGAATGTCTGAACATGAAGGAGAAATTCCTCAAGACACGGATCCAAGAGAAGAAGAAAGAGTCTTTAGAAAGGCTTTCTTGGACCTCACTGAAATGGTAAGGATATTGTACCTAGAAAGAAATGAGAAATTGGCTAGAGAAGGGTCCAAACATCCCCAGGAAGGAGAGGGTTCTTCAGGAGGTAATAAGGATGATGATCATTCCAAGAAAGGACATGGAGGTAATGGTGATCCACCACCCCCATCGTCACCTCCTTCCTCTTCATCCTCGTCTTCTTCTTCTGTGCATAAACATAGATCCTATGGAAAAAGTCCTTTTTTGAAGCTTGATGTAAAATTCGAATTACCTATGTTTAATGGTGAACTGAATGCAAAAAACCTTGACAACTGGATTAGGCAGTTGGAAGTTTACTTGAGGATCAAGAACATGCATGATGATGCCACAAAGATTCAGTTGGCTTCTTTGAGAATGGATGTAGCAGCATTGGTCTGGTGGGAGGCCAAGACCAAAGAGGAGATCAAGAAATTTGGTAAGGTTACCTTAACATGGACTGACTTTCTGTTAGCCATTAAAAAACAATTTTATCCTCTTGCTCACATGTAGAATGCCATTATGAACTGGCAAAATTTCAGACAACTTAAGGGTCAGAGTGTCCAAGACTACACCCAAGAATTCAGGACAAGATCTCTCTTGTTAGGGGTAGATTTACAAACCCAGGACACCTTGCTGAAATATATTGGTGGCTTGCATAGCTACCTTAGACACACCATCTTGATGTTTAACCCTACTAGTTTGGATGAGGTTTGTGTCCAAGCTACCCATTTAGAGGCAGGGGGAAAAAACACATCTGAAGAGGGTAGAAACAAGCCTACTAAGGGGAAAAACAAAGAGAAACCTCCAAGGGAAAGGGAAAAAAGAATGCATCTATCAAACAGGAGAGTGAGAAAGTGATCTGTAAACACTGTTCTAAACCAGGCCATGAGGAGAAAAACTGTTGGAAATTACATCCTGAAAAAAGACCTCAATTTAACAAATCCAAAAGGAAGACAGCGTTTAAAACCAAACAAGGACTCTTTGAATGGCTTGTGATGCCGTTTGGTTTGTGCAATGCACCTGCAACTTTCATGTGGGTAATGGATGATGTCTTGCATCCTTTTCTTGATGATTTCGTTATTGTCTACTTAGATGACATTTTGATTTTCAGCAAGTCTAGAGAAGATCATGTCATGCATGTTAGGAAAGTACTTGATGTTTTGAAGAAGAATCGGATATTTCTTAAAATGTCAAAGTGTGAATTTGGAAAGACTTCTTTGGTTTATTTGGGACACATAGTAGGAGGAGGTGCTTTGAGAATTGATCCTGCTAAGATTGAGGCTATTGTGAAGTGGCCTAATCCCAAATCCATAACAGAGGTAAGAAGTCTTTTGGGTGCAGCTCAATATTGGAGGAAGTTCATCTCTAACTTCTCTTCTATAGCAGCTCCTATGCATGCAGTGACAAGTGTGAAGCATGCTTTCCAATGGGGAGGAAAGCAGCAAAAATCTTTCAAATCTTTGAAAGAGAAGATTAGTTCAGCTCCGATCCTTGCATTACCGGATTTGAGACATCCATTTGAGATACAAACCGATGCTAGTGATTATGCCATGGGCGCAGTTCTTCTACAGCATGGTAAGCCTATTGCTTTTTCATTCTGAAACTTTTAATGGTGTTGTTGTAAATTATCCTACCTATGATAAGGAGTTGTATGCATTGGTACAAAGCATCAAAAAGTGGAAACACTATTTGATGGGCAAAGAAACTGTTATACATACTGACCATCAGCCCTTACAGTACTTGCAATCGCAAAGCAAGTTACAACAGTCACGACACTTCAGATGGATGGGCTTCTTGCAACAGTTCCATTTAGTAATCAGGTACAAGAAAGGTACTCTGAATAAAGTTGCTGATATGCTTTAAAGGCCTATTATTGGTGCTGTTACTTTACTTAAGAATGATTCCATTGTACATGATAGTCACATAGAACAGTATGCATCTGATGATGACTTTAAAGATGTGTATGCTAGCTTGAGTAAAGGGAATCAGGTAGAGGAAAATGACTATCACATGCATAACAATTTGCTGTTTAATTTGGGAAAGTTGTGTATACCACAGGGGGAGAGAATAAATGTCATAAGAGAAGCTCATTCTTCTCTTATTGCTGGCCATTTTGGTGTAAGCAAAACAGTTGCACATCTACAAAGGTATTGTTATTGGCCTCGCATGGTAGATTCTGTTTCAAGGTTCATAAGAGGTTGTTCATTATGTGCTACCAGCAAGCCTAGTAATAGGAAGCTTGG
>APFE031658056.1:48259-62319 GCA_000404065.3 Pinus taeda | reverse complement strand
TGAACAAACTGCTGAATTATTTTTTCATCATGTATGGATTCACTTTGGTTTGCCTACTTCCATTATTAGTGACAGGGATTCCAGATTTGTGGGGAATTTTTGGTCCAACCTATGGGAAATGATGAACACAAAGTTAAAGAAAAGTACTGCTTTCCATCCGCAAACAGATGGACAAACCGAAGTTGTGAACAGAACCATTGTGCACCTCTTGAGAGGATATTGCAGCAAGCATCCCAAGCTTTGGGATGAACATTTTCACTACATACAGCGTGCTTACAACCGTGCCAAGCACTCTTCCACAAACACCTCACCGTTTGAAGCTTGTTTTGGTTACTTGCCAAAATCACCTCTTGATTTCATTCTTGAGAAAGATGTCGCCATTGAGGGACATAGTGATATTGACAAAGCTCGTCCATTCATTGAAAGAATTCAGCAAATACATCAGCAAATTCAAGAACAGCTTGAGAAGAGTCAAGGCAAGTACAAGGAAAGACACGACAAGCATAGAGTCGATCATAAGTTTCAAGAAGGGGATGAGGTATGGTTATACATTAGTAAGGAAAGGATGCAAGGAGAAGGTAAAAAGCTGAAGCCTATTCGTTATGGCCCATTCAAAATCCTCAAGAAGGTTGGAAATAATGCTTTTCAATTAGATTTGCCTTCCTACATGCAAATGTATTCTGTTGTTAATGTGGAGAACTTACGTTTGTATGAACCTCCTTTGATCGCTGATCATGAAAGCGTTGTTCAGCTACCATCTATAGAAGATTTCTCACCAGAATTCTTAGATGAGCTGAAAGAAGATACAATCCTTGACAGAAGGACATGCACTTCAAGGAGGGGCAATGTAGATTATGTTCGGGTTGGTTTCAAAGGCAGCAAACCGAACAAGGAAAAGTGGATGGAGGTGGACAGAGTGAGGGTACTGTACCCTCACCTCTTTAACAGGTAGTTGAAGGCTTTTGGGGTCCAAAAGCTTCCCAATGGGGAGGCGTGATCAAGGGCTCATGTCCCAGGTGTCATAAAATGCTCAAACTTGAAAGTGCTTAGAATTGGCTCAAACCTAAACAACCGGATAGAGCTCATCCTCCCGATTTCGGTGCCACAAACGGTTCAAAAAACGGTCGTCGTATGTGAAAGTTATGGCAAAAACAAAATCGCCTAATAACCCTTAATTTTTGAATTTTAAAAAAAAAATTAAAAAAAGAATATTCCACGGAATATTCCTTGGGAATATTCCATGGAATATTCCTTTGAATGGGCCAATCAAAAGCCGCCACATGGCAAGCCTGGAGGCCGCCACGTGGCTTAGCAGACGTAGCCCAGGAGGGGTGAACTGCTTCATCAACTTCTTTTGCATCTGTGGTTGATTTAGTTTGCAGGACAAATTTGTTTTAATGTGTTAAACAATAAAAGGAAATAATTCTTCTATGCTTGGATGGATCATGAACAGCTGAGAATTTCATTTGTTTCTTTACTGCAAGACATGGGAATCTTTTAAACATGTTTACTACTGAATTGAATACCTTGCAAACCTTTTTCAAGTAGTTTCAAATTCAGATCATTGCACATAGGTGATAGCAGTGTGTATGTACCTCAGATTTTGGACAATCTTTGTGCTCCATGGCTAGAAACCAAATAGATGGACAACCACCTTATCCACAGTGACAAATCCGTCATAGAGTTTCTACATGGTGGCCTCAAGAGTTGATACTTTATAAACTATCTTTTTCCTCATCTTTTCCATTGTGGATCCTATGGATTTCTCTGCCTTCTGCCTAAATTATTGCAAGTTCGTTGCCATCTGTTCATTCTCTGCTAACAAGAAATTGACATTTGAGCTTGTGGCTCCTTCATAAGCCATAGTGGCATCATCCATGGCGACTGAATGCTTTATGACATCTGGAAATATCACTCTTTCCTTCGTAAATGCAGGCGATGCATCATCATCCGAGAAATTATTTATCTATGCATGTACAATATTCTCCTACAACTCATCAAATGACAGATTTTACACATCCATCACCTAATCATCATAGAGGTGAACAACCTCTCCTTGCACGCTTAGGACTGGTTCTGATACTAGAGGTGGTGGAGACTGAGGGGTGACCTCAGATTCTCTCAGCATGAGGTCGACATCTTGGTCATGTGGCTCCTGTTTGAACTCCATGTCTATTGCTTCAACCATTTTCTCAATCTGTTGAGAAAGCTCCTTATCCTACATCTCCTCACCCTCTTCTTCATCTATTGGTTGTTCTGAACGCTCAACCTGTATGGGCATAGTTTTCTCTATCATCACACCTTTCCCTTCTTACTATTCATGTTTCTGGTTCTCTTCCCTCTCTCTCCCTCTTAGCTTTTGTTCTTCCTTCAACTTCTTCTCTATTTCTTGTAACTTCTTTTTTACTTCCTCCAACCTTTGCTTCTCTCTCTTCCTCTGCTCTACTCCCTTTAGGAGATCTTGCCTCTATTCCTTTGCTGCCAAAGTTTATTTCTCAATGAGAGGATCCTCTTTGAACTTGTATCTTTTCTTAGCCTCTCGGTTCTCGAAAATTTTCCTCTTACCCTTGTCCTACATCAGTTTGCTACTTATTGTTATTGTTCTTGTTTCTTCCTATGGTGTTGCTGTCTATAGAGTAGCTTTCCATGTTGTGGTTATACTGACTGGTTCATTGAGATTGGAGTAGTTGTAACAATATCTCCAAGGGTCCTCCTCTTCCCAACGACATGCCCCGTGGATCGATGGATAATACACCCTTGCACAGTGGTTCTTGCAAATCTCATGGGGATCATACATATTTTAATCTCTGGAGCCGAACTTAAACTTCGCTATCTCCTTAGCTTCAGAATTTGCATATTTCAAGCTCTTAATCTCATACAATCCAATCCTCAAAGGAAGAGCGGGCCACGGTTCCTTCTTCCTCCTATGTAGCCCTGCTCATAACCATGTGGATATATGATGTGTGACTTCTTGCATGACCAACTTTTCCATGGCATACATTGGCAGAACATGAGGAGGATTCTCTCCGCCAAACATCGTAATGAAGGTGCCACTGGGTGAGGCATACCAATCTACAATGTTAAGTATGGCCTCCATCGCTTCTTGGGACATGCAAGGTGGATCCTTGTTGGGATGGGGTCCCTAGGGTCAATAGGTCAAGTTTTGGGTCAATTTTGTTAAGTTTTGGGAAAATTTCATAATATATTTTGTAATGAATGTAAATTCTTCGTGAAATGTGGAAGTGGAGCATGAAGCTAGTAGAAGTCAAAGGGGCTTTAGTTCCTTAATTGGGTAGATGATAGAGCTATTTTGATACCCGCCCATGGTTCATGGATCATGGTATTGTAAAGAAAATGCTATAAATAGATGAGTTATAGCGAGTCTAAGTAGCAATCTAATAGATAAGAATCATTGTAAGGGTAAGGTGCTAAGGCAGGAAAGGTCTATTTCTTGTACTTAGGTGAAAGGGGAATGCTCTTGCAGCTGAGTGCGCAGAGACCTTGGTAAGTCCATAGGTTGAGTGTGTGGACCCCTGTAGCTGAGTGCAAAGGGAGAAAAGTATGTAATTGAACATTTATACTTAATAAAGACTGTTTTGGGCTGAAATTGATGCATCTGTGTCTTATCATTTACTTCTGCAAATTTTATGTATATTTGCTCTCTTATATGTTTTATGTGAATTAATGCTTATTTACTACGCAAAACTGGTAGATCTGTAATATTTATGCATGATAAGTACAATTAAGTACCTTTGCGAAGATCTAGAAGTCATTTAGATAAATTTGTATTAGTTGTTTTTCCGGAAGAATTAGAGTTGCACGAAGGCAGATCTAAGCCATAGGAACTTCAAGAGACCATCACACAGGCCTCTGGATGCAGAAACCTAGTTCTAGCATCCCCCAATATTGCTTCAGGTGAGATTGTAGCCTACGCTATGCAGGATGTTGTTGAAAGGGCTAGTAGATAGGGTTTTGTTGGTTGGTGCAGTTAATTTTGAACTTGGGTCAGGCCCCATCAAGCCAACAAATGGTTCTATTGTTGGGACTGGGATCTATCTGAGGAATGTGTGATGTTGAATAAGTGGTTCCCTACTAAGAGGGAAATTGAAAAGTGGCTCGATCGGAAGTTGCACACATTTTCAGCTTAGGAGAATAGAAACCCATGGTTATCTAAGGAACAATGGTTGAATAGATACCTATACACAGACCAAACCGAAGCCTTTTTTTGTTTCTTCCCCTACAAACTGCACGAGTGGCTGTCTAGATTAGCGTACAGTCAGGGTACATGGAAACTTGATGGCCCTATTGTGTGGACACTAAAGCTGGTGAGGTGCATGGAAGCTTCAGAAAACAACATTGTGTGGGTCGTTGATCACTGGATTGACATATTAGGAAGATTTTTCACTAAACTTGCGATTTATATGACCATCAGCTATAGTGAAGTCGAACGCAGGTTTTTCAAGGGACCACGAGGTAATTATTTAAAATATTTGAGAACCTAGATTAAGATGTTGTTATGTGAAAAAAGGGTTATGAAATTACCTTGATATTTGGGACTATGCGAAGTGAAAAAACTTTTTGAAGGAACAAGGAATTAGGCTTAGAATACAGTGTGTTGTTAGGATCTTCTTCCAGCGATGATGAAGGGACTATTCTGAGTAGACCATGAAGGGCGTTGTAGATAGTAAGTTAAGGTATCCCGAGGATACCTCACCCATCCACCCCACCTCCACCCCCACCTCCACTGTATATACCTACACCCTCGCCTCCACCTCCACCTCCACACCAACCATTCAACATGACGAGCACAATGAAGATGCCAATCTTTAAATGGGTAGGGAGCAAAGACCTCGAACAATTTTGTTTCATTGTAGATGTTGTGTGGATAGTGTAGCTGATTACTGATGATAACATAAATAAAATGTAGTTGGTCACAACGTTGTAGGATAGGGCACTGACCTGGTATATCAAGTTATGTTAGGATAGACTTGGTGCGATGATGGCAGAGACTTAGCAGGCATTGAATAGTGAGTTTAAGAAGCCTAAGTCTCAGGCACTGTCTGTAATCGAGTTTAAGGAAATACAACAAAGGGTAAATGAGTCCTCATGGGATTTCCATCAGAGGCTAAAATTCCTGATCCAACAGGCTAATATGAATATCACGGATGATCAACAAAAGACTGGTACATTGCTTCACTATTATCTCATCTAAGATTACCATTATCACAACAGAAGATAGGAATGCAACCGGAGGCTGTGGATATCACGATGAGGTTAAAAGCCTTGCCAGTATAGGTTATGAATGTTGGAGTACAACAGATTCAGTCATAGCTAGTAAGCCTTCACATGGAGCTACAAAGCTTGAAATCAGGGAAGTAAGCTCAACCAAAGGTGTGCACTGAAATCTAGTGTATAAAATGTAAAGAAAAGGGACATGACAAGGATCACTACCCTGTTTATCAGAATTATTTGATTGGAGGGAGTCCTACTCCTTTTGAACCTGAGAATATTGTGGGAACGAGCACAGGAATACCATTACTATGCGCTATCTTCCAGATAGCTAGAAAGCACACGACAGATAATTGTCACCTTTTGCAAAAGTTTGTACATACGTCACGACAATTGTTTTGTACCTTCTATAAATCAATTGGACACGATGAGAAAAAATGTTGGAGTTACGAACTGATGATGGAAAGGAACCCTACCAATCAAATGCAGGCAAAAAATCAACCTCAGGGTTAGGGCGTGGGTGCAGCACATGGAGGATTTCAAGGTTGTGGAAGAGGAATGGGAATAGGGGCTAGCAGAGGTCATGGAAAAATATTTTCTTACAACTATGGTGAAGCAGGTCATTTCACACATGATTGTCAGAACCCAACACATCCATCTTGTCAATATTACAGATAGTTTGATAATGTGATAAAAGATTTCCCAGTGTTGATAACTAAGATGTAGGGGAAAAAGACACAACAACCTATGCAGAATATCCAGATGATGAGGGTGGAGCCTCATGAAGAAGATCATAGTATTAATATCGTAACGCGGAGTGGTATGGCCACAGGAGAAGATAAAGTAAATCAGCCAGAGACCAAAGGATGGGTGTGCTAGGTTGTTGAAAATGAA
Source organism: Pinus taeda (assembly GCA_000404065.3). Taxonomy (NCBI): domain Eukaryota; kingdom Viridiplantae; phylum Streptophyta; class Pinopsida; order Pinales; family Pinaceae; genus Pinus; species Pinus taeda. The sequence continues at coordinate 56,196 of APFE031658056.1, read as the reverse complement.
GTCAGGTTTGACCTCAATCAGGCTAAAAAAGCTTTTATGGAGGCCAAAAATAATTTTGTTGAAGCTTCTACGTGAGGGAGTCAAAAGAAATCAGCTGGAAACAGTGAAGTACAGAACGTGGATCCCTTGTTATTAGCCACTTTTTTAAAAACTTGTATGAATTTGTTGAGGGATAAGAAGGCAGAGGAAGGGCTCCAGGAGCTAATCAACAATTGTATGCAAAAAATTAATATTCCTTCAGAACAATGCACTGTGAGGAAACTGGGTAAACATAAGAAGCGAATAGGGCATGAGATGAGGCTGACTGCATAGATTGGGGAATATGAAATAGATCAATTCATCCTGGATTTGGTTTCAGATGCGAACATACTACCTAAACTGACATGGGAGAGGATGGGGAGACCTGTGCTACAATGGTCTCCTATATGGCTACGCATGGCCAATCAACAGAATATCATTCCTATGGGACACCTGTATGGGGTATAGTAGACATTAAAGGAGAAAGTGCTCTGGCCAATTTTGAAGTAACTGAAATAGTTGATGACAACAATCCTTACCTTGCGCTACTAGGAATTGATTGGGCCTTTAACATGGATGCAATAATTAGTCTGAAGAAGTGAAGAATGACATTTGAGAAGAAGGTGCTTAGGGTTATTGTGCCACTAGATCCTACTGAAGGAGTGTGGTACACTAAACCATTCCACGACTATGTGGAGGAAGATTACTTAGATCAAATATACAAGATTACTTGGCGTGATGAAGATTGGATCAATCCCACTCCATATGGGCAGATCACATGGGATAGAGACAGCTCCTGTACCTTAGATTCAGATGAAGAGCTCGAACACTAGCAGAATAGAGTGCATGAAATATCTACGCTACGTTACAATATGATGAAAAAATCACTACAGTGCATATCAATGGAGGTAAGAAATCTCCTGCATTATGATGTCTTAAATGATGTTAATTTATTTTTGGATGAGTTTGAAAGGGAGGTGCCTGAGGAACATCGATTCCAGGCACTTGATCTGGCACTATGTGCTACGCCTACCCATTGGTGGGGTACGCATAAGGATAGCTTCGATGATTGGAAGGAATACAGGCGAATGATGAAGCTAAGGTTTGGTTACGCTAATACTCGAATTACTGAAAAATACAGTGGGAAGGATGATCCGCGTGAGAATTTCCTGCAGTGGACTAAAGCATGGGGTGAAGAGCCACAACAAGAATGGGTGCATATCTTTTGTCACACCTTAGATACTATTCTAATGAATTGGTACATGGAAACACAGCTATGGCATGGGACAGCTGAATGGGATATCTTGAGGGAAAGTTTCTTACTAACCTTGAGCTTTGAGGATGGATTTGAGTGCATTGATGAAGCGCTCCAGGAAATTAAGGTTGTTAACTTTAGAACTCTTATAGAGCTGGTAAAATGGGTTCAACTTGACTAGAGTACCCAACTGCACCATGCACTGGAGTGATATAATGTGACTACAGAAGAAGAAGAAGAAGATCCGTGAAAAATCAACACTTAGGAGACCGAAGGACAACGCAAGGTTAAAGGTCCTAAAGTAGCGAACCCTGATATATCAGAACCTTTGAAGACCAGGAAAGTAAACATTGGGTTTGACGTGTAGCCTAAGTTTACAAAGATGGGTGATTATTGGGATGAGGACACAATTGATAAAGTGGCGGAGCTGCTGCGATAATACTAGGACTTGTTTCTTACCAACTTCTCAGACCTGAAAAGAATAGTAGGGGATCTAGGTGTTATGAAGGTCACCTTGAATCCCGATGTGAAGCCCGTAAAATAGAGACCCTACCGCCTAAATCTGAAGTATAAGGAGAAGGTTCACAAAGAGCTAGACAAAATGCTGAAATTTGGAATTATAGAGTCAGTAGAAGAATCTAATTCGGTGAGCCCTATGGTTGTTTAAGAGAAGAAGAAGCAAGGTGAAATCAGGATATGCGTAGATATGAGAAAGCTCAATGATGCATGCGTTCACGACCCATTTCCAACACCATTTACAGATGAAGTTTTGGAGAATGTTGGAGGACATGAAGCTTATTCATTCACTAATGGTTCTCAAGGTACCATCAGATTAAGATCATGCTGGAGCATCACAACAAGATGACCTTCACGATAGAGTGGGGATGCTTCCAGTACACAATGATGCCATTTGGAATGAAGAATGTACCCGTAATATTTTCAAGGGTTGTAATTGTATCATTCAAAGAATTCATCCATAAATTATTAGAATTGTATTTTGATGACTAGACTATGTTTGGATTGGTAAAGCGCCACATTGCAAGTCTATGCCTTATGCTGGATACTTGTCACGGATACTAAATTGCTCTAAACTTGAAGAAATGTATCTTTTACGTGCCTAATGGGATATTTCTAGGCCATGTGGTATGTAAGAAAGGACTAATGGTAGACCCTGTGAAGATAGCAGTGATTGTCAATTTAGAAGCTCCAAAGAATTAAAAGCAGTTGCACGCAACGTTGGGCCACACTGGCTACTATAGAGAGTTTATCAAGGCTTATGCACAAATAATTGTGCCAATGGAGAAATTATTGAGTAAAGATGCAACTTTCTACTGGGATGAAGAGTGTTAGCGTAGTCTAGATGTATTAAAGGAAAAGATGGTGATTGCACCCATTTTGGTATTCCTAGACTAGAAGAAAGAATTTCATGTTCATGTGGATGCGTCTTGTATTGCATTGGGAGTGGTATTGACCCAACGAGGTGAAGGAGAGATAGATCACCATATAGCCTTTGTAAGTTGTAAATTATCAAAGGTGGAGAAAAATTGTTCAAATATAGAGCACAAAGGATTGGTGATGGTTTACGTGCTGCAAAAGTTTCGACATTACCTGTTAAGCATGCATTTCAAAATGTATACAGACCACTCTACTCTCAAGTACCTAGTAAACAAGCCTGTGTTGCGGGGGAAGATCTATAGGTGGTTACTGTTATTTCAAGAATATGATTTTTAGGTAATTGTAAAGCCTGGATGATTGAACACGGGACTGGATCATCTATCTAGAATTGAGACAGGTGAAGAACCAACTAGTTTGGAAGAAGGGTTGTTGGATTGACAATTTTTGTTGTGCATGTTGTTGATGATGATTTTGTGGATATAATCCATTTTCTAACTACTAGCACTACCCAAGAAGGATATTCTACTCAACAAAAGAAGGAATTAGTGGTCCGCACAACTGACATTTATGTGATTGCGAGACACTTGTATAAGATAGGCACTGATGAAATACTGCGTTGATATGTTCCAGAATTCGAACACTCTAGCATCCTTGTCAAAGCACATGGAGGAGTGGTGAGAGGACACTATCTAGGCAGAACAACCGCGTAGAATATTCTGTGCATAGGATTATGGTGGCCAACGGTGCATAAGGATTTTAAGGCATATTGCAGGGCATTCAATGCATGTCAAAAGATGGGAAAGCCATCGCGAAGGGATGAATTTCCCTTAAATCATTAGATTTCATTACAGGTGTTTGACGAATGGGCAATTGAATTTGTTAATCCAATCCGGCCACTAGGGAAAAAGACGAGCGTGCAGTACATTATTACTGTGACAGAGTATTTGACAAGATGGGTAGAAGCACAACTGGTGAAGGACTGTAGTGCTGCTATAGCCACAAATTTCCTCTTTCAGTATGTCTTGACAAGGTTTGGGTGTTCTAATATTTTGATGAGTGATAGGGGTACGCACTTTCTAAATGAAAATATTGTCACGATGCTCGAAGAATTTTGGGTTTATCATCAAAAGAGTATGCCCTATCATTCTCAAGCAAATGGTGTGGTGGAAGCATTGAATAAAATTTTGGAAAATGCATTGAAGAATGTCTACAATGCATAAAGGAACAATTTGGATGTGCGCATACCAGCGGTCCTATGGGAATATAGGATAATGTGTAAGAAGTTGACAGGAAAAACCCCGTTCAAGTTGGTCTATGCGATAAAGGTTGTGATTCCCATGGAGTATATTGTGTCAAGTTTGTGGGTTGCAGCATTGACTGATATGGAAGACCGTGAAACTATGGAGGAGTGCCTCGCGTAGTTGATGGAACTAGAAGAAGGTCAATTTCTAGCAGGATTTCACTAACAAGTGTAGAAGAAGAACAAGCAGGCCTGGCATGATTGACATATTAAGTTTCTCACCTTCAAGATGAATGATCAAGTGCTACTATATGATAGAAAGTTCTCAAAGTTCCTTGGGAAGTTTCAAATGCATTGGTTGGGACCCTATGTAGTCAAGGAAATTACAGATGGTGGTGTAGTTCAGCTCGCAAAGCTGAATGGGGAATTATTTCTAGGAGGAGTCAATGGAAGTCGACTGAAGTTATGTCAAGGGGATCCTACCCCTTCACAATGAATACATGATGTCTGGATAGTCTTAATACTCCAGGCAGCTGCAAAGAAGTACAATACTATAAAATACACTACCCGAAGACTGCGAAAATGAAGTAAGGGGGATGCGCGAGGAAAGAAAGAAGTGCGCCAGGAGGAGATGTGCCATGGAGGATGGTGCCATGCAGCAGGATCCAAAAATAACCATTGGATGCAATATAGATGATTAGATGGTGAAAATCCCCTTATGAGGAGCGAGTAGGCTGCATTTATGGCGCAAATCTTTGGTAATCTGCGCCAAATATGCATTTATGATTCAAAATTTGAGGGAACGGTTGGATTTGAATTTACAATGACCCATAAATATGGTATGCTAGCCTACATTACAAAAAATTTCTTTTAGAGAATGTGCTGCCAGAAAGATTCTTGTATCTCTAAGAAGGATTGGGAGGAACTTCTTTCATGGCTAGAGTTTGAAAACTTGCTTGATTGGAACCGTAAGGTCATCCTTGAGAAAATGATTGGTATCGTAGAAGCCACAAGTTCTAAAGTCGTTGTCTCTGAAGCCACAACCCCTAAAATTGCATCAACAATGGAAACTACATAGTCCATTCCTACGACACCAAGGTTGCCTAGGCCTAAACCATCCATTGCTAAGGAGAAACAGAAGAAACCATAGACTCTACTGGTGAGGCAGTCACCGAGGTAGAACCTATGGAGGTTCGATAGAAAGGAAATATGGACAAGTCAAAAAAGCCACACGAACCTCTAGATCTTGACGAAGAGGAGCTTTGCGAAGGGGTTGAAGAGTTGGATGCTGAGGAGGGAGACCCTATCACTAGGCTCCAGAAGTATATCCCTCCACGAAAGGGCAAAGTGAAGGTCCTAAAAGATCCTAATTCTAGAAAGTTTATGGTCTCTACACCATTGTTGCTGGAGAAAGTGCCATTTGGAGGTGTGCTCTTAAGGTGCATTCCTGCTCTCAAAATGGAGGATTGAGATCTAGTTGATCACAAGAAATTCCTACATTTGACGACAAACAAATATTTGGCGAAGATATACTATGAGGAGACCAGAGTCATGTGACTGGAGCCTATGAAGTGGGTCGTAGGAGTTGAAAAGGTTGGGTTGATAAATTTTCTATGTGTACCGCATTTTAGTAGAACCACTATCAACATGGTATGCGTATGAAAATTTCTCACATTGGTTCATTATGGGTGTCTCTGGTTTGGAGAACCCATCCCCATTACAAATATGTTAATCCACCACATCACAAGGTTTCCCTATTAAGGGGTGTATCCAGCAAGGGAGTTTGGAGACAAGAGTAAGGAAAAGCAACTCGCGGACAAAATGAAGAGTGAGTTCGACTTAGTAAAGAAGTCACGTGGATATTCCATCTGCTCCATCATAGACAAGGTAGTGCAGTTTATAGATGAGGTGTCGATGCCATTCATTTCATTGGTTACACAATGCATGAAGGGGGTGCAGTACAGTTGGGCGTAGTATCTTTGCAAAGAGTTTATGTTGAATTGTCATGAAGCACAAGACTATGGCAAGGAATTCCAGTATGCCTGACTTTTATTGTTAATTACCCTAGTTGCATGGAGACTACTAGAAGATAGTCATTTCCCTCTAGAGGATGTAGATTTACTAGAGGCCACAAAGTTCACTTTGTTGTGGGAAGCAAAGGATCCAGAGAGGGTCATGGAGATGAAGATATTTTGGGTGTTGGTCGAGATGGACCTCTGCACAGTGATCAACTAGAGGTTGAGGCTATCACCTACCCTGTTTGGGAAGTTGGAGGCCTACATGGAATTTAAAGCATATTTTCACAATGTATCCATCCGTGTAAGACGAGATCCTAAGAAAGTATGGTACAAGTTGTCATACCTAGTCACTGATGCATATGTATAGGAATTCATGGGAAAATGGCTAGGGTAGTGGCTACACCCCACAGATCTCAGCACCGAAACAAGAAAAGGTGGAGAAAGCTCCTCCCCACAGGCCACAGTAGTGCAAAAGCAAAAGGAAGCTGAGCAGGCTGCCACTCTAGAGAAAGTAGCATAGAAAACGAAAGAGGTTGAGTAAGGAACATCCCAAGAAAAAGCAGCGTAGAAAAAGAAGGAAGTTTCTACCAAGGCAATTATTCACAAGGAGCACGCCGTAAAGGAGGTGACACTAGAGGTTGAGGAGTCTGCTTTTCAACATACTACAGATAAGGAAGCATTCAAGGAGGAAGGAGGTGATGGCGAGGAGTAGAGCACTCCTTTGAGTGGTTGGCTGCAATTTCAACTCGAGCTCTCAAATCTTCATTTGGAACTCAAATGTTACTCGACTGACCTCATCCTTTGATTCTCTGACTGTGGCAGCCAAATTCTGAATCTTCACTACTACTGCTACATCTTCTAGAATGTGAAGTTTTGGTAGCATCTTACATGCCTGTGTAATTATTGCCTCCAAGCTCTGGTGTCACACAGCTAGTTCTTCCTTTTCCTTCAGTACCTGAGCCTTTTTGGCGAACACCTGCTCATTGTTCATCTTTAACTCATTCATAACAGATAGCGTGCATTGCTCCATGATCAGGGAAAATTTTAAGAACCCCCCCTAAATTTACATGTATAATAAATGGGCGAATCTCCATGGTATATAGGAAAAATGGAAGGCGATTTTATCAATAATATGATATGTATATATAATTTTTTGGTGAATCTCTCACCAGGCATGGTGAATATTTTACTCAATTATAAAATCTTGTGTTTATTGAATACAAAATGAATCATGCATTTCTTTAAATATCTTTTGAAATCGAAATTTACCGAGTTGGTGTAAGATAAAATTCACCATGCCATCACAAAAGCATGAGAAAAAACCTAATACTATATATAAAACCAAAAAATTCAAATTCATCACTTCTGTTTCCTATTTGCAATTAGAAAAATTACCCAAATTACAATCTGTTTACTCCACTTCTAGGGACCTCGTAACCACCCTGCAAATACACAAGTATGTTCCCTTTTGCAATTAGAAAAATTACCCAAATTACAATCTGTCTACTCCAGCATATGTTGGAAAGTTATAGAAGGATGACTAGTGCAATCAATCCATTCCTTTTAGCCCCCTTCTAGGGACCTCGTAACCACCCTGCAAATACACAAGTATGTTCCCGTTTGCAATTAGAAAAATTACCCAAATTACAATCTGTGTACTCCAGCATATGTTGGAAAGTTATAGAAGGATGACTAGTGCAATCAATCCATTCCTTTTAGCCCTGGATTTGTTTCAGTTTAAAACATAAGTATACAAATATACTTGTCCAATGTCTATGCTTTAACCATTCACTTTAAGATGTTTTTACAATATAATTTCCTAGGTCTATTTAATATCTTTATTATCATAAAAACCAACCTATATCCATCTTAACTCCACATCTACCACTCTTAGGGGGATGAAATCTATTTATCCCTCTGAGCACTTGGGAAACCCAGAATTAAGATGGATCTAAGATAGAATTTCCCCTTTAAATAGTCTATGCTCACATGAATACCATGGGTCAATACC